>CM045734.1:63935413-64020413 GCA_024760905.1 Plotosus lineatus
AGACATAGACTCACACACACAGACACACACACACACATATCCATACTCTCACATACATGCGCACACACACGCATACACATACACTCACATACGCAAACACACTCACATATATAGACACACACACATACACACTCAAGCCCATACACATGGACATACACACACACACACACACACACACACACATATACTCACATGCTCATACACTAACACATTCACAGACTCAAATACTGTCCCATACATGCACAGACACTCATACACACACGCACATTCACACACACACACACACACACACACACACACACTCATGCACACATTCACACACAATCGCATACATACACACACTCAAACACACCCACATGCACACACACACTCACACAAACACACGTACACGTTCTCACACTTATACACATACACACTCCCACGCGCGCAAACACATTCACATACACACAACCTCACAATCAAAAACATGTGTACACACACACACACAGTCACATACACACACTCTCACATACTCTCACATACATGCTCACACACACTCACATACACACGCACACTCACACGGGATGCTCACATTCACACGCACGCACACACACACTCATACACACTCCCACACATGCACACACACTCACATGCGCACACATACACTCACATACATACACACAGTCACATACGCTCACACACACACATACACCCACTCGCATGGATAAACAAATTCACAATCGCACACACGCACATTCTCACGCACGCACACTCACATACACAGACACACACACTTGCGCTCACACACACACACACACACACACATACATACACACACATACTCTCACATACATGTACACACACATTCTCATGCATTCATACACACAAGCACTCACTCACACACACATTCACATACACACTCACATACTCTCACTTATATGCACACATACACACACATGCACACACACACACACACACACACACACACACATGCGCACTGTCGTACACGGACACCCACACTCACGCAAATTCATATACACATATGCACACACACACACACAATCACATACACACACTCAAATACAGACATGCAACACACCTACACACACATACTCACATAAACATACTCATACACGCACACACACACAAACTCACACATTCAAAAACAAATACACACATATACACATACATGCAGACACACTCCCACATACTCACATGCACACATACAAACACAATCACACTCACTCACACACGCACACACTCACACGTATCCACACACACACTCTCACGTATATACACATACACATGCACAAACATACACTCATTCACACTCTCAAAAAATGCACTCACGCGCACACACTCACCCCACACAAACTCGTGCACACACACACACACACACACACACACACAAACATGCGCACACATACACACACCCTCACATATTCACACACACACTCTCACATATACACAAACAAAAACATACACATGTACACACACTTGCGCGCACACACATACTCGCGCGCACACATACACTCACGCACACACACACACACACACACACACACATCAAGCCACACGCACACACACTCACACGTAAACATACATGCACACACACTTATTCACAGTTAGAAAAAACACACATTCACGCACACCCATAAACACACACTTATTCACACTCACAAAAAACACACATACACACACATCCACACACACATGCACATGTAAAACACATGCGCATGCACACACACACATATACGCATTCACATGCACTCGTACGCACATACATGCACGCACAGACACTCAGATACACACTCACATAGATGAACACATACACACACACACACACACGCATCAACACACTCATACTCACATGCACACACTCGTACAAATACACTGACCCACACTCACAAAAAATTGACTCTCACTCACACACAGACACACACACACACTCATGCACACACACTTACATATGCACACACAGTCACACACACATAAACACAAACTCACATACACATGCATACACACAATCACACACACACACACTCACCCCAACACACACTCACGCTGCACACAGATCCACACACACGCACATGTAAACACATGCGCACACACACACACACACACACACACACACTCACCCCCAACACACACTCACATGCGCACACAGATCCACACACACGCACATGTAAACATGCACACACACACACACACACACACACACTCACATATACGCACACAGATCCACACACACACACATTCTCTCTCTCACACACACCCACTCACATTCACACGTGCACACACACACATACAGACATACACACTCACTCATATACATACACACACTCACACACACATTCTTACACACACATGCACATACACACATACAAACACATACACACACACTCACACAGACACTCAGATACACTCGCAAACACAAACATACACACATTGTCACAAACACATACACACATAGTAATAGTAGTAGTAGGCAGTCGTCGGACTTTCA
Source organism: Plotosus lineatus (assembly GCA_024760905.1). NCBI lineage: Eukaryota > Metazoa > Chordata > Actinopteri > Siluriformes > Plotosidae > Plotosus > Plotosus lineatus. The sequence goes on from CM045734.1 coordinate 63,937,899, forward strand.
TGTCCATGACTAGCGCAATTGCGACAAACACTTTCTCTCGTGGCTGAAAAGTCCAATTCTAGAACGGCAGACACAGCCGCATCCACTGCATGTAAAGACACATGCCGCTGGAACACACATTGCTTTGTTCATTTCTGCGCTTCTCTTAGCTCTCCTATCAACAGCCTCAGCTTTCAGTCTTTCCTCTCCCGCCTGGAGAGCCAGACTGCACACAGACCTCCAATCACTTCGATCTGCAGCATGTAGCTCCCAGTTATCTATTGGTAGGCCAGTGGCGAGCATATCTCTCTTGCATACGTCCTTGAAACGCAGCTTAGGTCTGCCAATAGGCCTCGACCCGGATTCCAACTCGCCATACAGCAGATCCTTAGGGATTCGCCCATCCTCCATTGGTACACATGACCAAGCCACCTCAATCTGCGCTGTCTTAGCAGGGTGAACATCGAGGGGGTATTGGCTCTTGCAGGTACCTCATTGTTTGAGACCTTATCTGTCCATGAGATGGAGAGGATGTGACGGAGACATCTAATATGGAAGATGTTCAAGCACTTTTCCTAACTAGCGTAAGTAGTCCAAGACTCGCTACCAAACAATAAGGTGCTCATGATGCAGGCACCATACACAGCAACTTTAGTTTGGGTAGTTAGCTTCTTATTCTCCCAGACACGGGCAGACAGCTTAGCCATGTAGGTTGCAGCCTTACCACTTCTCTTTCCAATCTCCACTTCAAGACAGTTGTTATTGGAGGTGGTGGAGCCGAGATAGGTAAACTGCGTGACGGCTACCAAGGTGTAATCTTTGATTGTTACGGCAGACGTGGCTGCATTTGCCTGGCACATGACTTTCATCTTCTTTAGACTGATTGTAAGTCTGAAAGCCTCACATGCGTCAGAAAACTGATTGAGGAGGAGCTGGAGTTTTTCAGCGCTGTAAGCAACGAGGACAACATTGTCAGCAAAGAGAAGATCATGGATGGCTACCTTGCGCACTTTTGGTCTTGGCTCTAAGGCGCGCAGGGTTAAAAAGTTTACCATCAGAACGAGATTGTATCAGAATGCCTTCAAGGGACTTGAAAGCATGATTCAGTAGAACTGAAAAAAAGATGTTGAAGAGAGTTGGGGCTAGCACACATCCTTGTTTTACGCCGTTGTTTATATCGAATGCCTCAGTCCTGTTCCCGTCATACTGCACTATACCCCGAGACCCATCATGGAACGATTTGACGAAGCTCAGGAGTTTAGTAGGACAGCCAAGTAAGGGCAGAATCTTGAAAAGGCCGTCTCTACTAACAAGGTCAAATGCCTTCAAGTCGATGAATGCAATGTAGAGTGGCTGTTGTTGCTCTTTGCACTTCTCCTGGAGCTGTCTCAAGGAGAACATCATGTGCACAGTCGACCGATTAGAGCGGAAACCACACTGGGATTCAGGGTACACCCTTTCAGCAATCTTTTGAAGGTGGTATAATGCTACTTGGGCAAACAGTTTTCCAGCAATGCACAGAAGTGAGATGCCACGGTAATTGTTACGATCACTACGGTCTCCCTTGTTCTTGTATAGGGTTGAGATAATAGAATCCCTCATCTCCTGGGGAACATATCCCTCTTCCCAGCATTTGCAGAGTAGCTGGTGAAGATTGTCGAGCAGTTGGTTTCTACTGCATTTGAAGACTTCACCCGGGATACCATCAAGCCCAGGGGCCTTCCCAGACGATATGTGACTGATTGTCTTGGAGAGATCTTCCTTGGTGGTGGTGGTGGTGGGGGGCTCATCTAGTTCAAACATAATGGGAAGCCTTTCAATACAGTCAATGGCAGAGGGTAAGACAGAGCTCGATCTACCATAGAGCTCGCTATAGTATTCCAGCCAGCACTCCATCAGTCTTGATTTATCAGTAATGATTTCACCAATTGATGTTTTGAGTGGTGAGGACTTGGACTGTGTAGGTCCAATCGCCTTCTTGATACCCTCAAACATGCTCCTAGAATTTCCAGTGTCAGCAGCTGACTGGATTTCTGCACAGAGATTCATCCAAAAGTTGTTAGCACAGATCTTACATTTCACATTCGCACGGTGCCTGGCCTCCCAAAGTGCTTCCAAAGAACTAGATGATTGATTTCGCTGGTAGTTCTGCAGGGCGTTCCTCTTTGCTTCGATGAGTGGCTGAAGAATCGCGATGTTTGCATTGAACCAATCCTGACTTTTGCATACATTCTTGCCAAAGGCCTTTAACGCTGCAGCAAGGGTGGTGTCCTTGATATGGCTCCAGTGGTCCTCTATGTTAAGTTTAATTCTTGGGTGAATAAGTCGCAGCCCGCTTGTCAGACTGTTTCCAGACTTAAGTCCTGCTCACCCCAGCAAGACAGGCAGGCAGTGGCAGGAAAGCACCTTATTGACTGGGGGCTGCCCAGTTTAAGCGGGTGGTAGCTATCCAATGGGACTAATAAAGCCCCTACCACTGTCAGAAATAGCCCCTGGCATCTGGTTCCACACCAATCAAGCCGTGACTTAAAACCGGTAACTGCCACTCCCCAGTTTGTTTCCATGCCTGGGGAAGCCGTAGCGCATGCTGGGGTTGCCTCGCCATGCGCTTGCCTGGACGGTTGATATGGAGATACTGGTTTGCCCAAGTCCCAGAATCCCCCTCTTGGTCTTGCTGGCAAAGTCCGAAGGAAAGGCAAGGCCAGTACGTTCAGAACCGAACCAGGTTGACTGCAGGAGTTTCCAGTAGATGATACAGCATCAAAACTGCCTTACGGGGCTCCACTCCAGCTTTACTGTTGAGGTTTGCTCCCTTAGCCTTTGGCTATCCCTAGCCACCGCAAGGCAGTGGGACCGTAACCCTGGTTAAGGGAGGCTAAGGGTGTGCTAACACTTGCCCAAGGTGTCCACCCAGGCTATTGGAGGGAAGGAAGCGCCTTATTTTTCCTAGACCGGCTCCAAGCAAGGTCAAGCCACTACCCTCATACACGTACAAACACACACATGCTCTCACACACACACACAACACACACACACACACACACACACACACACACACACTTATACGCACACACACACACACACACACACACACACACACACTCACATAGGCGAACACACACATACACTCACATACACGCATCCACATATACTCACATGCACACACACTCATAGAAATACACCGACCCACACTCACAAAAAATTCACCCTCACTCACACACAGACACAAACATACACACTCATGTGTGCACACATACGTACACACAGTCACACATGCATAAACACACACTCACATACACACATTCAGACAAACACATTCACACACGCACTCGCACACATTTACCCACTCACAAAAAATACACACTAGCGCGTGCACACACACGTGCACACTCACACACACATTCACACACTCACTCGCACACATTTACCCACTCACAAAAAATACATACTAGCGCGTGCACATTCACACACGCATTCTCACATACTCTCACTCACATACTCTGACATATACGCATACACACACTCACACACTCATGCACACTCACGTACATACACACACACATGCACACTCTCACACATTCACACATACTCTCACATACATACACACACACACACACACACACATACTCACACAAATATATATATATATATATATATATACACACACACACACTCTCACACATACTCTCACATATATGCACACACACGCATATACACTCACATACACACACACGCGCGCGCACACGCACACTCTCATACTCTCACATATACCCACACTCACAAAAAATACATACTCACACTAACACACATGCACAGACACACATGCACATACGAACACGTTCACACACACACACACACACACACACACACGCACACTCATATTCATATACACACACATGCACATGTACAAACACATATACACACACACTCACAAACACATACTCACTCAGACACCCACAAACCCTCACAGATTCAACCACATTTAAAAATACACACACATACGCATTACGCTCACACACACACATACGTACACGCTCACACACACACACACAGACACTCACATGTGCGCACACACACATTCTCACCCACACTTACACACACACACACACACAAACTCACATACACTCTCACACACACACACACACACAACCATTCTCACAAAAATGCACATGCACACATACACACACACACACAAACCCTCAAACTACATACACGCACACCCTCTCACATGCACACACGCACACCCTCTCACACACATGCACACACACACTCACATGCACTCACACGTACACACACACTATTTCAAATACATACATACACATATACACACCCACACACTCTCACATGCACACTTCTTCTTTTCCTTTCAGCTGTTCCCTTCAGGGGTCGCCACAGCAAATGATCTGCCTCCATCTCTCCCTATCCTCTGCATCTTCTACTCTTACTCCAACGACCTTCATGTCCGCCTTCACCGCATCCATAAATCTTCTCTTTGGTCTTCCTCTGGGCCTTTTGCCTGGTAGTTCCAACCTCAGCATCCTACGACCAATATACTCACTATCCCTCCTCTGTACATGTCCAAACCATCTCAATCTAGCCTCTCTGACTTTGTCTCCAAAACATCTCACATGTGCTGTCCCTCTGATCTACTCATTTCTGATCCTATCCATCCTCGTTACTCCCAAAGAGAACCTCAACATTTTCATCTCTGCTACCTCCAACTCTGACTCCTGTCTTTTCCCCAGGGCCACTGTCTCTAAACCATACAACATTGCTGGCCTCATCACCGTCTTGTACACTTTTCCCTTCATTCTTGCCGATACTCTCCTATCACACATCACACCGGACACTTTTCTCCATCCATTCCAACCTGCCTGCACGCGCTTCTTCACCTCTTTTCCACACTCTCCATTGCTCTGGATTGTTGAGCCTAAGTACTTAAAATCCTCCATCTTTCTTATCTCTGCTCCCTGTAACCTCACCGTTCCTCTTGGGTCCTTGTCATTCATGCACATGTATTCTGTCTTACTAAGACTAACCTTCAATCCCCCTCCTTTCCAGGGCATACCTCCACCTCTCTAGATTTTCCTCCACTTGATCTCTGCTCTCACTACAGATCACGATGTCATCTGCAAACATCATAGTCCATGGAGATTCTTGTCTAACCTCGTCTGTTAGCCTGTCGTTCACCATAGCAAACAAGAAGGGGCTGAGAGCTGACCCTTGATGCAGTCCCACCTCCACCTTGAACTCTTCTGTCACACAGACAGCACACCTCACCACTGTCTTACATCTCTCATACATGTCCTGCACCACTCTAACATACTTCTCTGCCACTCCAGACTTCCTCATGCAATACCACAGTTCTTCTCTCGGCACCCTGTCATATGCTTTCTCCAGATCCACAAAGGCACAATGCAGCTCCCTCTGACCTTCTCTGCACTTCTCCATTAACATCCTCAAGGCAAACACTGCATCTGTGGTGCTCTTTCTTGGCATGAAACCAAACTGTTGTTCACAAATGCTGACCTCTGCCCTTAGTCTTGCTTCCACTATTCTTTCCCATAGCTTCATTGTATGGCTCATCAACTTTATCCCTCTGTAGTTGCCACAACTCTGTACATCGCCCTTGTTCTTAAAAATGGGCACAAGCACACTTCTCCTTCATTCCTCTGGCATCTGCTCACTTTCTAAGACCTTGTTGAATATTCTTGTCAGAAAATCTACTGCTACCTCCCCTAGACACTTCCATACCTCAACTGGTATGTCATCAGGGCCAACTGCCTTTCCACTCTTCATCCTCTTCAATGCCCTCCTCACTTCTCCCTTACTAATCTTTGCTACTTCCTGCTTCTCAACGGTCACCCCTTCTACTCTTTTTTCTCTTTCATTTTCCTCATTCATCAGCTCTTCAAAGTACTCTTTCCATCTTCCCAGCACACTTCTGTCATCAGTCAATACATTTCCCTCTCTGTCCTTTATCGCTCTAACTTGCTGCACGTCTTTCCCATCTCTATTTCTCTGCTGTGCTAACCTGTAAGATAAGATAAGATAAGATAAGATACAGCTTTATTAATCTCACAATGGAGAAATTCACTGTTACAGGCTCTTGAGGTACCATCAGTAGGGGGTGCAAAAATAGATACAAATACAAACATACACACATACATATATATTATATAAGTAAATAAATAAGTAGATACATAAATAGTATAAATTAATAAACAATAAAAGAAAAGAATGGAGCAACTTTATAGACTGGCCTATATTAAAGTGTAATGTATCTGAGGGCAGAGATGGGTTGATATGGTTCACAGTCAGTGGGGTAGATGTGGTTGATTAAAGTGCGCGGGGTTTTTATTGCACATAACCAGTATTTTCACAGACAGTTACAAAGTGGCGTTGTACAGTCTGATAGCGGTGGGAATGAACGACCTGCGGTAGCGCTCCTTCCTGCACTGAGGATGCCTCAGTCGTCCACTGAAGGAGCTACTCAGCTCCTCTACAGTCTGGTGCAGTGGGTGATAGATGTTGAACAGGATGGATGTGAGCTTTGCAACTATCCTCCTCTCACTCACCTCCTCCACAGAGTCGAGTGGGCAGCCGAGGACAGAGCTGGCCCTCTTGACCAGCTTGTTCAGTCTCTTTCTGTCCCGCTCTGTGCTGCCTGGGGCCCAGCAGATGGCAGCGTAGAGGATTGCAGAGGCTACCACAGAGTCATAAAAAGTCCTGAGCAGAGGTCTGCATACGCCGAAGGACCTGAGTCTCCTCAGAAGATGGAGGCGACTCTGGCCCTTCTTGTACAGGGCGTTGGTGTTGTGGGACCAGTCCAGTATAGATCATTTTCTCCCTCCTTACTGTTCAACCTATCATACAAGTCATCATACGCCCTCTGTTTGGCCTCTGACACTGCTACCTTCGCCTTACGCTGTGTCTCCCTGTACTCCTGTTTACTCTCTTAGGTCCTCTCAATGTCCCACTTCTTCTTGGCTAACCTCTTCTTTTGTACACACTCCTGCACTTCCTCATTCCACCACCAAGTTTCCTTATCTACTTTCCTTCCAGAGGACACACCAAGTACTCTCCTACCGGTCTCCCTGATCACATTGGCTGTGGTTGTCCAGTCCTCTGGAAGCACTTCCTGACTACCCAAAGCCTGTTTCAACTCCTCCTTGAAGACAACACGACACTCTTCTTTTTTCAGCTTCCACCACTTTGTCTTCTGCTCTGCCTTTGCCTTTTTCACCTTTCTCACCATCAGTGTCATCCTGCACACCACCATCCTATGCTGTTTGGCAACACTCTCACCAACTACTACTTTGCAGTCACTGACTTCCTTCAAATTACATCGCCTGCACAAGATGTAGTCTACCTGTGTGCTCTTACCTCCGCTTTCATAAGTCACCCTATGCTTCTGTTTCTTCTCAAAGAAAGTATTCACCACAGCCATTTCCATCCTTTTTGCAAAATCGATCAACATCTGTCCTTCTGTGTTCCTGTCCTGGATACCAAACCTGCCCATCACTTCCTCGTCCCCTCTGTTGCCTGCACCAACATGTCCATTGAAGTCTGCTCCAATGATAACTCTTTCACCTCTGGGGGTACTCAGCATCACTTCATCTAAATCACTCCAGAATCTCTCCTTCTCTTCTAGCTTACATCCTGCCTGTGGGGCATAAGCACTAACAACATTGACCATCACGCCTTCAATTTCTAACTTGAGACTCATCACTCTGTCTGACACTCTTTTCACGTCTAGAACATTCCTGACAAACCCCTCTTTCAAGATGACTCCTACTCCATTTCTCTTCCCATCCACACCATTATAAAACAGTTTAAACCCTGCTCTTAAGCTTCTCGCCTTTCTACCTTTCCACCTTGTCTCCTGAACACACAGTATGTCCACCTTCCTCCTCTGCATCATGTCAGCCAGCTCCCTATCTTTTCCTTGCATAGTTCCAACATTCAAAGTCCCTACTCTCAGTCCTAGGCTCACGCATTTCCTCTTCTCTCTCTGCCTACGGACACGCCTCCCGCCTCTCCTTCTTTGACGTCTTCGACCAACAGTAGTCCAATTTCCATCAGCACCCTGTTGGTTGACAGCACTGATGGCGGTCGTTGTTAACCCGGGCCTCGACCGATCCGGTATGAATTCTGTATTGATCATTTGCATTTTTTTAAATGTGGCAGAAGTTTTACGCCGGATGCCCTTCCTGTCGCAACCCTCTCCATTTGTCCGGGCTTGGGACCGGCATAAGGGGGAGAGACAATGGTTAGTGCCCCCCCGCCTCATGGCTGCATCTCACATGCACACACACTCCAAAAATATACTCATATATACATTCACGTACACACACACACACACACACACACACACACACGAGAGAGAGTGAATTGATCTTTTAACTAAAAGTAGGACAGTAGGGCTCTGTGAGACATTGCGCGAGAGAGTGAGAGAGTGTATGGTTTATTAGCTTTTTATTTTATTATTGTTTTATTTACTTTCTGTTCTAGAAGAACCGGATGGAGACCAATTGTAATTAACACACGGATCTCAGCCATTACAAAATCCTGTTACTTGTGTTTACCTCCAGTAGATATATTCGGCTGTGTGTGTGTCATTAATTATGTTCAGTGTTTCCAGGTGTTGCGCAAAATGATGAAATATTTAATGTCCTTTTCTCCTGTTCATCTTCCTGTCTGTCTGTGTATTTCAGGTTATCTCCCTAACGGAGTTCATGCAGTAGAGGCCATGTTAGCAGCAGCGAGTATCGGAGCGATTTGGAGCTCCACGTCTCCAGACTTCGGGGTCAATGTAACAATTTATACCAATAATATTTACCCTCCCACACACACACCACTAACCACAGTACAGTGCTGGTTTATTCAAAACATCGGAGTGCAGCACATGTGTCTATCTGTGTTGCACCGTCCTGTGAAGAATCATGAGCAGCCATATAAAAAATGATGTTAGCTTTAGGTCATGTGAAATGAAAGAAATTTACAAGCCTAAAAACTTGGGGGTAGGGTGGGTAGTTGAGGGGCAGTAGGCTAGAGGGGGAAGATAGAGGGCAGGAAGCACGGTGTTATTTTTGATTGACAGCTGCTTGCATTTTTTTAGCTCATTCGAGAAAATCCCTACAGAGCAGTGTTTGTTACAGTGCCATCTAACAGACAGATGTAATATTGTAGAGTTAATACAATGAACACAGTCAGAATGAATGGAATGAAATACAGGGCCAAATTAAATTACTTCCAGGTCTATGGTCATACTCTCAGTAGGTCACCTTTATGAACACACACACACACAATTGTGAACGATGTTCTCTCTCCTTCTTTTCCTTTCGGCTTTTTCTGCAGACACAGCATTAGAGGTATAAAAGAAGCACTATATTTTATCTCTGTGTGTGTGTGTGTGTGTGTGTGTGTGTGTGTGTGTGTGTGTGTGTGTGTGTGTGTGTCAGGGGGTATTGGACAGGTTCTCGCAAATCCAGCCGAAGTTGATCTTCTCAGTAGCTGCAGTAGTGTATAACGGCAAACAACATGACCACATGGACAAGTTGCGGAGAGTTGTTAAAGGTATACACACACGTTGATCTCAGTAGCTGCAGTAGTGTATAACGGCAAACAACACGACCACATGGACAAGTTGCAGACAGTTGTTAAAAGTATACACACACACACACACACACACACACACACACACAAAATTCAGTGTCATGAGCAAGTAAGTGAACCCTGGAATTAGTATTTATAATTACATATATATGAAATGCATTAGAATTATAATTAGTAATATTAATATACAGTTCATATGTCTGCCTCACATCAAGAAAGTCCCCGTATGCAAAATTTGACATTTTTTTTTTTTTTGGGGGGGGGGCAAAAACCCAGAAAACGTAATTGAACGTAAGTCGGGGAGCGTCTGTAATAATATAAAATAATACACTTCACAGTAACTCAACATTGTTCAGTTAAAATATAAAATAATACACTTGAAAATAACTCAACATTGTTCAGTTATAAGAATGTAAAATATAAAATAATACACTTCACAGTAACTCAACACTGTTCAGTTATAATCATATAAAATAACACATTTCCTAATAACTTTCAACATTGTTTGGTTCAATTATAATAATAATATAATATCCTCCTCCTCCTCCTCATCATCATCTTCATCTTCCGGGGTCAGGTTGCGGGGTCAGCAACCTAAGCAATGATGTCCAGACGTCCCTCTCCCCAGCCACTTCCTCCAGCTCTTCCGAGGGGACACCAAGGCGTTCCCAGACAAGTTGAGAGATATAGTCCCTCCAGCGTGTTCTAGGTTGACGCTGGGGTCTCTTCCCAGTTGGACATGCCTGAAACACCACATCAGGGAGGCGTTCGGGAGGCATTCTGAGGAAATGCCCGAGTTACTTCAACTGGCCCCTCTCAATGCGGAAGAACAGCAGTTCTACTCTGAGCTCTAACCGGATTGTAGAGCTTCTCACCTTATCTTTAAGGGAGAGCCCCGCCACCTGGCGAAGGAAGCTCATTTCAGCCGCTTGTATCCGTGACCATAGGTGAGGGTTGGAACATAGATTGACTTGTAAATTTAGAGCTTTGCCTTGCGGCTCAGCTCCCTCTTCACTATGACGGACTGGTACAGGCTCCGTTTTACAGCAGAAGCTGCAGCAATCTGTCTGTCGATCTCACGCGCCATCCTTCCCTCACTCGTAAACAAGACCCCAAGATACTTAAACTCCTCCACTCGGGGCAGGACCAAATTCCTGACCTGGAAGGTGCATTCCACCCTTGTCCGACTGAGAACCATGGCCTTGGACTTGGAGGTGCTGGTTCTAATCCCGGCCGCTTCGCCCTCGACTGCAATAAGAGCTGGAGGTCCCGGCTTGATTAAGCCAAAAGAACAACATCATCCGCAAAAAGCAGAGATGAGATCCGATGGCCACCCAACCAGAACCCCTCAGTGCCTCAGCTTTGCATCAAAAATTCAGTCCATAAAAATTATGAACAGAATTGGTGACGAAGGACAGCCTTGATGGACTCCAACCCTCACCGAAAACGAGTTCAACCTGTTGTTACCAATATGGACTAAACTCTGGCTCCGTTAATGCAGAGATCGAATGGCCTGTAACAACGGATCCGGAACGCCGTACTCCCGGAGCATGCCCCACAAGATACGGTCGAAAGCCTTCTCCAAATCCACAAAACACATGTGGACAGATTGAGCAAACTCCCACGCCTCCTCCAGGATCCTGTGAAACGTATAGAGTTGGTCAAGAGTGCTACGGTCAGGACGAAAACCACGTTGTTCCCCCTGAATCCGAGGTTCGACTATCAGTCGGATCCTCCTCTCCAGTACCTCTGCATAGAATTTCCCGGGTTGGCTGAGGAGTGTGATTCCTCAATAATTGGAACACAACCTCCGGTCCCCCCTTTTAAAAATCGGGACCACTACCCCGGTTTGCCAATCCAGAGGTCCAGCCCCCAATGACCACGCGATGTTGCAGAGACCTGTCAAGCAAGACAATCCTACAGCATCCAGAGCCGTGAGATATTCAGAGCGGATGTCCAGAGCAGTGTGATGAGTAGAGAAGTCCAACAACGGAACACCATTCGAGTTCAGATTGGAGAGGCTGTACCTACTGATCACACTCTTCCAGCTCAAACTATTATTGCCCACATGGGCGTTGAAGTTTCCCAAGACAACAAGTGAGTCTCCCGAGAATGCTTTCTCCCCCACATCCCTTAAAGACTTCAAGAAGGGTGGGTACTCTGAACTGTCATGTGGTGCATAACAGTCAGGACCCATGCCCCCACCCGTAGGCGGAGGAAAGCTACCCTTTTGTCGACCGGGGAGCACTCCAATGTTTGGACAATGAGACTGGGGCAATCAGGATGCCCACACTGGCTTGCCACCTCTCCCCATGAGCAACTCCAGAATGGAATAAGATCCAGCTTTTCTTGAGATTAGTGGTTCCAGAGTCCAAGCTATGCGTTGAGGTGAGCCTGACTATATCTAGTCCGTATCTCTCCACCTCACACACCAGCTCGGGCTCCTTTCCAGCCAGAGAAGTGACATTCCATGTCCTAAGAGTCATTAACTGAGGATCTATCTGACAGAACCCATAATGAACATGAGACTCTCATTAAGCCAACTGAGCTTCCTGAGATGCAGAAGCATCCTCATAACAAAACAGATGGTCTACAGAGACTGAGATTAGGTTTAAAAATCACTCACATATTACTCAGCGAGTCACCTGACTACGATAGTAGTAATGCCGGTATTTGGACATAAAGCCGGATCCCTCTGAAGTACAACCTGTTTACACCAATACGTAACGGTTGAAGTTCTTTGGGTAATCCATCAGAATGATGGTAAGCTCTGAATTACTTTGCTTCACTCGGGTTTTGACGGTGTAAGTGAGATGGAGTCACGCGGCTCCATCCACACAAAAAGCACATTGGATTATAAAGTGCACAACCAGGTTTTTTTTGACCATTGAAGGCTTTGAAGGTCGCCTTATAGTCCAAAAATATGGTGTGTGTATTACTGTGTGCTGTGTGAGAATGAGTGTGTGGATGTGTGTGTAAATGTGTGTATGCACGTGTATGCACGTGTGTGAATGTTAGTGAGTCTGTGTGTGTGTGTGTGTGTTTTTGTGAATGTGACTGTTGGTGCGTGAGTGTGTTAATGTACGAGTGTGTGTATGTGAGAGAGTGTGAATGTGAGTGAGTGTGTGTGTGTGTGTGTGTGTGTCATTTTTCATGATGGAATCTTGGATCAGGATTTAAATATTCTGTTTATATTTTGTCTCCCTCTCACGATCTCTCTTTCTCTCAGGCCTTCCTGATCTGAAGAAGGTTGTAATAATTCCTTATATTCGATCCAAAGGAGAGACAGATCTGTCCAGCATCCCTAACAGGTGTGTGTAAGAGAGATAAACAGTGTGTGTGTTTTTTGTGGGAGATTGTATACGCATGTGTGTTTGTAGGTGTATATGTGTGGGTGTGTACAAGTGCGTGTGTGTATACACGTGTGTGTTTATTGAAATGTATGTGTGTGTGTGTACATGGGTGTGTGTACATGGGTGTGTGTGTATGTGTGTTGGTAGGTGAGTGTAACTGTGCGTATGTTCATAGGTGACTGTATTTGTGGTGTGTTTGTAGATGTGTGTGTGTGTGTGTGTGTGTGTGTGTGTGTGTGTGTTCGTAGGTTATTGTGTGTTTGTGGGAAAGTATATGTGCATATGTGTGTTTGTAGGTGTGTGTGGGTTTCTAGGTGAGTATGGGTCTTTGTGTGTGTGTTTGTCGGTGTGTGTGTGTTTGTACTTGAGTGTGTGTGGTGGGTGTGTGTGTTTGTCGGTGAGTGTTTGCACGTTAGTGTTTGCATGTGAGTGTGTTTTTGTAGGTGTTTGTAGGAGGGTGTGTGTGTGTTTGTCCATGAGTGTGTGTATGTGTGTGTGCGTTTGTAGATGAGTATCGTGTGTGTGTGTGTGTGTGTGTGTGTGTGTGTCTGTGTTTTGTAGGTGAGTGTGGGTGTGCGTGTGATTTTCAGTGTGTGTGTGTGTGTGTGTGTGTGTGTGTGTGTGTGTGTGTGTGTGTGTGTGTGTCTGTGAGGTATAGGGGTGTATGTTTTATGAGTGGGTGTGTTTGTCGGTGAGTGCATATGTACGTGAATGTGTGTTTTCCTGTGAGTGTGGATGTGTTTTTGTAGGTGTTTGTAGGTGAGTGTGTTGTTTGTCATTGAGTCTGTGTGTGTGTTTGTAGATGTGTGTGTGTCTGTCGGTGATTGTGTTTGTGGGTGAATGTATATGCATATGTGTGTTTGTAGGTGTGTGTTTGTAGTTGTGTGTGTGTGTGTGTGTGTGTGTATATGTGTGTTTGTGAGTCTGTGAGTCTGTGTGTGCTTTTGTGAGTGTGTGTGTTTGTTGTGTTTGTTTGTCAGTGAATGTGTGAGTGTACGTTTCTAGGTGAGTATGGGTGTTTGTGTGTGTCTGTGTTTCTAGGTGAGTGTGTGTGGGTTTATGTGTGTTTGTGGAAGAGAGTGTGTTTGTGTTTGTGTGTATATAGTAATAACAATTAATAATAATAATAATTAATTTCTATAACGCCTAGACTCCATCTGGCTAGTTGCTCACTGGCGCTGTGAAAGGGTTATGAGGGAGGCTGAGAAAATTGTCAAATTTCATTAGCAGTTCTGAAGAGATGAGTTTTGATTTGGCTTTCAAAGGAGGTTTCACATATGTTGGTTTTAATGTCTAATGGTAGATTGTTCCATAATCAAGGTGCTGCAATGGAGAAAGCTCTCTCGCCAATCTTATTGGCACATACAGGCTGGGACAAGAGGGACTGTTCAGAAGATCTTACGGTTCTGGATGGCTTGTAGACACTGATTAGTTCTTGAAGGTAAAGAGGGCTGTTTGGCTGATATAGTGCTCAATGGGTTAGTAGGAGAATTTTATGAAATTCGCTTTTGGACTGTTAACCAATGCAGTGACTGTAGAACTGGAGTGATGCGGTCATTGTGACGTTGACAAATGATGAGTCTGGCTGTTCAATTTTGTACTCTTTGGAGATGTGATATGGATTTTTGCGGAGGATTGACAAGAAGGAAGTTGCAGTAATCCAGGCGGCTGTTGATTAGTGTTTGAACAAGAAGTTTGATAGTGTCGAAAGTCAACAGGTATCTGATTTTGCCAATATTGTGAATGCGGAAGTAGCAGCTTCTACACAAAGAGTTGATGTGCTCATCCATTGACATGGTTGATTGGAAAACCACTCCAAGGTTTCTTGCCTTCTGTGTGGTGTCGACAGAGCATGCTCCAACACTAATCACAGGCTTTGAGTTTAATTTGGACAGCTGATGATGAGTGCCTAGTGTCAGAAACTCAGTTTTTTCATCGTTGAGCTTTAAGAAATTTGAAGTCATCCAGGAGCGATCCAGGAGCGGATATCTGACAGACAGTTGTTGATGGTTTGTATGGCTATTCCAACTTCCTCTGGGGAAATGGACACGTAAAGTTGGTTGACGTCTGCATATAGATGAAAGTGAAATGAATGAGTCCTGATTATTTTGCCAAGCGGCAGGATGTAGACACTGAATAGCAATGGTCCCAAAACTGATCCTTGAGCGACCCCGAATTCAAGCTTGTGCATCTGTGAAACTGACTCACCAATCATCACAGACTGAGTACGGTCAGACAAGTAAGACTGGATCCATGAGAGAGCTGATCCAGAGATACCCATATTCTCAAGTCTATGAAGCAGAATACCATGGTCGATCGTGTCGAAAGCTGATGAGAGGTCAAGCAAAACGGAGTGTGATCTGTTTTTTGTCCATGGCACCAACAATGTCGTTGTAGACACGGAATAGAGCTGTCTCTGTGCTGTGGTTGGTCTTGTAGGCAGACTGAAAAGTTTCCTGAAAGTTGTTGACAGCAAGGTGAGATTTGATCCTGGAAGCAACTATATTTTCAAGACACTTTGAGAGGACAGGGAGATTAGAGCCTGGTCTATAATTTTTGAGGATTTCAAAGTCAAGACTTGGCTTCTTCAAAAGAGGGATGATATGAGCGTGCTTGAAATTGGATGGGACACTGCCTGTTTCAAGTGACGTGTTGATGATGTCAAGGAAACAAGGTGACAATGCATCACTGCAAGATTTCACCAGCCATGTAGGGACTGTGTCCAGGGAGGATGACTTTGAGGTAGAATCTTTAACTATCTGTTTAATCTTTGCTACTGTAGCAGGTGTTTCAGCTGCCTGCCCCTGAATGGCTTTTCATCATCTTGCAAGGCTGTTGCAGGTGGCAGAATGTTGGTTCTGACTAACTTGATCTTGTCACTGAAGAATGTGGCGAATCTGCTGGCAAGTTCATGTTCGTCTGTGTGAGAAGGAAGCGTCTGTTCCTTGGTACCATGGAGAAGCTTATTCAACAAACTGTGCAGTTCTTTGAAGTTATGTTTGTTTTGAGGGATATTGTTCTGGACTAATGTTGCCTTTGCTGAAGCAAGAGCACAATTCAGTTCGTTACGGGCTTGTTTATACAGTTGCTGATGAACCTCAAGTTTACTTTTCCTCCAGGATTTTTCAGCTTTTCAACATTTAGTTTTCATTGTCCGAATATCATCATTATACCACTGAGTATTTGGTCGGACGACAAAAGTTTTGTTTTTCTTTGGTGCATACTTATCAATTATCATAGTCAGACAATTTTTGAGCAGAGATAACTTTTCTTCAACGTTACCTTCCATGCAGTAATCAACATTATTCATTAGCTCCATAGCAAATTGAGAGACATGAATGTTCCTGGTTTTCCTACAGGAAACGGATTTTAGCTGGTGGCCAGGTTTAACAGTATTAAGAAGACAGTTCACAGTCAAATGATCAGAGATTTTAAGAAAGTTGTCAGTGTCACGAGGTATGACGAGATCAAGAGTATGGCCACACCTGTGCGTAGGCTCTGTGACTAACTGCTGAAGATTGTACACTGACAGCAACTCATTGAAACACAGTGCTTCGGTATTTGAAGCAACATGAATGTTAAAGTCACCGAGGATCACCAAATGACCTTGCTCTGTGACAATTTTTTCCAGAATATCAGAGAACTCATTCATGAAATCATCAAAAGAGACTTTACATTTCTTCCATGTAGGAGACCGGGATATACAAACCAGTCGCAAAATGCTAGTTTTCAAATTGAAAGTTCCATGAAAAAAGTCAAAGGATTTGCTCGACTTGATATCAACAATGGTAGATTTAAGAGATTGCTTGAATATTGCAACAACACCTCCCCCTTTTCTAAGAGGTCTGTTTGCTTGAAAAATGCCATAGCCACCTGGGAGAAGCTCAGCTAAGACTGATTGGTCACTGTCTTTAAGCCACGTCTCAGTGATTACAAAAATGTCATTATCATGATTCACAATTTGGTCATGTAAAGTCAATGCCTTAGTTCGTACAGATTATACATTCAAAAAGGGAAATGTTAAAAGTTTCTGATTCAGACCTCTTGTTAACATTGAGTTTAGGATAACGTTCACGTTTACTTCCTCTTGATCCGCGTTTAGTACAAGGTGCACTGGTAATTCCAAGTTGGTTTAGATGTCTTCGCAGCCTGGGTTGTACATATCCAGTAATATTTTGGTTTAAACTCTTGCACTCTGTAGATGTAAAGCATAAGTGTAATAAGGTAAGCTGTCAATATCAGTGTCCACACAACCCATTGTTTCAATAGACAAGTCCCTGGCTGGTGAGTGGGCCCATCCCAGATTCAAAATCTGTCCATACAACAATCCAGAAAACTACCAAATGAAATCCAAAAATAATTTTCTCCAGAAAAATCGAAACTGAATGATAATTTGTCAGAAGTTCCAGCAAACTATAATTCATATGATGTCCGAATTTTGTGAAAAGGAGACAGTTTTAAATGACAAAAATTTGCAAAAATATTGAGAGCCTCAAACACTGCTGCGAGCCTGTGCAAGCTTGGGCTTCTACTCGAGGTGGCCATTTTGGATAAGCTCCACCCCTTTCCTTTCCACCTCCCCCCAAATGTGTGTGTGTGTGTGTGTGTGTGAGTATGTGTGTACTGTATGTGTTTGTAGGTGAGTGTGGGAGTGTAGAATTGTGTGTGTTTGTATGTTTTCCGGCGTGTGTGTGTGTGTGTGTGTGCTTTTAGGTGAGTGTGGGTGTATGTGTTGGTGTGCGTTTTAGTGAGTGTGTGTGTGTGTAATTGTCGGTGAGTGTGTGTTTGTAGTTGAATGTGGGTGTGCTTGTGTATTTTTCAGTGTGTGTGTGTGTGTGTGTGTGTGTGTGTGTGTGTGTGTGTCTAGGTGAGTGTGTGTGTGTGTGTGTGTCTGTGAGTGTGTGTGGTATTTTTCAGCGAGTGGGTGTGTGTGTGTTTGTAGGTGAGTGTGGGTGTGAATGTGTTTGTAGGTGGGTGTGTCTGTGAGTGTAGGTATGTGTGTTTTTTTCAGTGAGTGTGTTTGTAGGTGAGTGTGGGTGTGCAGCTGTGTCTGTCTGTAGGTGAGTGTGTGTTTGTCAGTGAGTGGGTGTGTGTGTTTGTAGGTGTGTGCATATGTTTGTAGGCAGGTGGTGTGTGTATTTGTAGGTGTGTGTGTCTGTACTTGAGTGTTTTTGTGGTGTGTCCATGTTTGTCAGTGAGAGGCTGGGTGTGTTTGTAGGGGAATGTGTGTGTACCTGTGTGCTTGTTGGTGAGTGTGGGTGTACATGTGTGGGTGTCTGCGCGTGTCTGTAGGTGAGCGTGTGTGAGTGTCTATAAGTGAGTGTAGGGGTGTGTTTTTCATTTTTCAGTGAGTGGGTGTGTGTGTTTGGAGGTGAGTGGGTGTGAGTGTGTTTGTCAGTGGGTGTTTCTATAAGTGAGTGTAGGTGTGTGTGGATGTGTGTGTGTGTAGGGGAGTGTCTGTGTTTGTCAGTGAGTGTGGGTGTACGTGTGTTTGTCAGTGGGTGTATTTGTAGGTGTGTCCATGTTTGTCAGTGAGTGGCTGTGTGTGTTTGTAGGTGAGTGTGGGTGTGCATGTTTGTAGGTAAGTGTGTGTGTGTGTGTGTGTGTGTGTGTGTGTGTGTGTGTCTGAGTGTAGGGTATGTGTGTGTTTGTCGGTGAGTTTGGGTTTGTGTGTAGGTGAGTGTGTGTCTGTAGGTGAGTCTGTGTTTGTAGGTGAGACTGTGATTCAGTAACTGTGTGTGTGTGTGTGTGTGTGTGTGTGTGTGTGTGTGTGTGTGTGCTAGTGATTTTGTGTATTTGTGGCTGAATGTATATGCATATGTATGTTTAGGTGTGTGTGTGTGTCTGTGTGTTTGTGTGTACGTTTGTCCGTGAGTCTGTGTGTGTTTGTAGGTGTGCGTGTATTTGTTGGTAGGTGAGTTGTTTGTGTGTGTGTGTGTGTTTGTTGGCGAGGGTGT
Source organism: Plotosus lineatus (assembly GCA_024760905.1). Lineage (NCBI taxonomy): Eukaryota > Metazoa > Chordata > Actinopteri > Siluriformes > Plotosidae > Plotosus > Plotosus lineatus. The sequence continues at coordinate 63,956,806 of CM045734.1, forward strand.
GTGTTTGTAGGTGATTGTGTGTGTGTTTCTTGGGGAGTATGGATGTTTTTGTGTGTTTGTGTGTTCTTGGGTGAGTGTGTGTTCTTGGGTGTGTGTGTGTGTGTGTGTGTGTGTGTGTGTGTGTGTGTGTGTTTGTATGTTTTTCGGCATGTCTGTGTGCTTGGAGGTGAGATTGGGTGTGTGTGTGTGTGTGTGTATGTGTGTATATGTGTGTGTTTTTAGTAAGTGTGTGTGTCTGTGAGTGTAGGTGTGTGTGTGTGTTTCTTGGCGTGTGTGTTTGTCGGTGAGTGTGAATGTGGTATTTTTCAATTAGTGTGTGTATGTGTTAGTAGGTGAGTGTGCGTGTGTCTGTGCGTCTAAGTGAGTGTAGGGTGTGTCTGTGTTTGTCAGTGTGTGTGTGTGTGTGTGTTTGTCAGTGAGTGGTAGTGTGTGTTTGTAGGTGAGTGTGGGAGGGCATGTGTGCTTGTCTGTGTTTGTATGTGCGTGTGTGTGTTTGCAGGTGTGTGTGTGCATGTCAGTGAGTGTGTGGGTGTATCTGTAGGTGAATGTGTGTTTAACTGAGTGAAGGGTGGGCCTGTATGTGTGTTTGTCTGTAGGTGTGTGTGTGTGTGTGTGTGTGTGTGTGTGTGTGTGTGTGTCTGTGCGTGTGTGTGTCACTGTTGTCAGTGACTGGGTGTGTGTTTGTCGGTGAGTGTGGGTGTATGTGTGTGTTTGTAGGTGAGTGTGTGTTTGTAGGTGTGTGTGTGTGTGTGTGTGCGTGTGCGGGAGAGAAAAATGAGTCCTACTGCACAATTTTACATTTGTCAGTGAGTGGGTGTGCGTGTTGGTTTTGGTGTGCATTTGTGCATGTCGGTGTGTGTATGTGTTTGCAGGTGAGTGTGGGTGTATGTGGGTTTGTCGGTATGTGTGTGTGTGTGTTCGTAGGTGTGTGTGTATGAGTTTGTACTTGAGTGTGTGTGGTGTGTCTGTGAATGTATGGGTGTGTCTGTAGGTGAGTGTGTGTGTGTGTGTGTCTGTGTGTGTGTGTGTGTGTGTGTGTCTGTGTCTGTAGGTGAGTGTATATGCGTGTTTGTCGGTGAGTGTGGGTGTATGTGTGTTTTTGTAGGTGAGTGTGTGTCTCTAGGTGAGTGTATGTATGTGTGTGTGTGTTTGCAGGTGAGTGTGTGTGTGTGTGTGTATTTGCACGTGTGTGTGTGTGTGTGTGTGGTGTATGTGCATGTGTGTGCATGTCCGTAGGTGATTGTGTGTTTGTAGGTGTGCGTGTGTGTAGTGGGTTTGTGTGTGTGTTTATTGGTGAGTATTGGTGTGTGAGTGTGTGTTTGTTTCTGTAAGTGAGTGTAGGTGTGTGTATGTGTTTGTCAGTGAGTGTGTTTTTAAGTGTGTCTCCGTCTGCAGTTGAGTGGGTGTGTGGGTGTGTCTCGAAATGTGTGTAGGGTTGTGTATGTGTGTTTGTATTTGAGCGTGTATGGTGTGTGGCTCTGGATGTGTTTGTCGGTGTGTGTGTGTGTGTGTGTGTGTGTGTGTGTGTGTGTGTGTGTGCTGCGTTTATAGGTGAGCATGTGTGTTTTTGTTTGTATGTTACTGTGTGTTTGTAGGTGAGTGTGGGTATGAGTGTGTGTGTGTGTGTGTGTGTGTGTGTAGGTAAGTGTATGTGTTTGTTGGTAGGTGAGTTGTCTGTGTGTGTGTTTTCAGGTGACTATGGGTGTTCATGTTTGTGGGAGACTGTGTGTGGTTGTCAGTGACTGAATGTGTGTGTGTGTGTGTGTGTGTGTGTGTGTGTGTGTGTGTGTGTGTTTCAGTGAGTGGGTGTGTGTGTTTTTGGTGAGCATTTGTAGGTGTGTGTGTGTGTGTGCTTTTCAGTGAGTTGGTGTGTGTGTTCAGAGGTGAGTGTGGGTGTGCGTATGTGTTTGCAGTTGTGTGTGTATGTGTCTGTCTGTAAGTGAGTGCAGGGGTGTGTGTGTTTATCGGTGTGTGTGTATGTGTGTGTTTGTATGCAAGTGTGTGGTGTTTGTACGAGTGTATGTGTGTATTTGTGTTTATACCCGACTGTGTACGTTTTGTATGCGAGTGTGGGTGTGTGTGTCTGTGTGTTTGTAATGTGAATGTTTTTGTATGTTTGTTCTTGTGTGTGCTTGTACATGATTGTTTGTACGTGAGTGTGTTTTGTATGTGAGTGTGTGTGCGTGGGGGTTTGTAATGTGAATGTGTGTGCGTGGGGATTTGTAATGTGAATGTGTGTGTGTTTGTACTTGTGCGATTGTCGTTGTTTGTATGTGTTTGTGTGTGATTTTGTGTTTGTAGTTGTGTGTATTGAAGTTCTGTGCTCAAAAAATATTTAAAACAATTAATATTCTCTTTTCTCACAAATGCCCCCCATTTCTCTCTCTCTCTCTCTCTCTCTCTCTCTCTCTCTCTCTCTCTCTCACTCTCTCAGTGTGTTCCTGGATGAGTTTTTGAATATGGGAATGGAGGCAGATCAGGATCCTCAGTTGGAATTTGAGCAGCTTCCCTTCTCTCATCCTCTATTGATCATGTACTCCTCTGGAACCACGGGGGCACCCAAGTGCATGGTACACTCTGCAGGGGTGAGTGTGTTTCAGACAGATTACTGTACAGTACTGCAGTTTGAAATGGTGTACAGTTCAAGATTTGACCGCAGGATGGCACTGTAAGCACAGTAATCTTTACACTCTTTCTGTCACATCAGTAAAGCTCTTGTTCTTGTTATTTTTGTTATTATAATCAGAATATTTTTTTGGTCCTGGAGGAAATTGTGGATACACAGGTTCTCCATACAAAGTAAGAATGAGATAAAGATAAAAGTTTCAAGAAAGAAAAATTGCAAATTTCCAAACACACACACGTGTTTATATATATATATATATATATATATATATATATATATATATATATATATATATATATATATATATATGTATATCTTCTTCTTCTTTTACTTTCGGCTGCTCCCTTCAGGGGTCGCCACAGCAAATCATCCGCCTCCACCTCACCCTGTCCTCCGCATCTTCTTTTCTGAATCCAACGACCTTCATGTCTTCCTTCACCACATCCATAAATCTCTTCTTCGGTCTTCCTCGAGGCCTTCTGCCTGGTAGTTCCAACCTCAGCATCCTACTGCCAATATACTCACTATCCCTCCTCTGTACATGTCCAAACCATCTCAATCTAGCCTCTCTGACTTTGTCTCCAAAACGTCTTACGTGGGCTGTCCCTCTGATATACTCATTTCTGATCCTATCCATCCTCGTTACTCCCAAAGAGAACCTCAACATTTTCATCTCCGCTACCTCCAGCTCTGCCTCCTGCCTTTTCCTCAGTGCCACTGTTTCTAAGCCATACAACATCGCTGGCCTCACCACCATCTTGTACACTTTTCCCCTCATTCTTGCTGACACTCTCCTATCGCACATCACACCGGATACTTTTCTCCAACCATTCCAGCCTGCCTGCACACGCTTCTTCACCTCTTTTCCACACTCTCCATTGCTCTGGATTGTTGAGCCTAAGTACTTAAAATCCTCCACCTTCGTTATCTCTGCTCCCTGTAACATCACCGTTCCTCCTGGGTCCTTCTCATTCACACACATGTATTCTGATTTTCTGAGGCTAACCTTCATTCCTCTCCTTTCCAGGGCATACCTCCACCTCTCTAGATTTTCCTGCACTTGTTCTCTGCTCTCACTACAGATCACGATGTCATCTGCAAACATCATAGTCCATGGAGATTCTTGTCTCACCTCGTATGTCAGCCTGTCCATCACCATAGCAAACAAGAAGGGGCTCAGAGCTGACCCTTGATGCAGTCCCACCTCCACCTTGAATTCGTCGGTCACACCGACAGCACACCTCACCGCTGTCTTACATCTCTCATACATGTCCTGCACCACTCTAACATACTTCTCTGCCACTCCAGACTTCCTCATGCAATACCACAGTTCTTCTCTTGGGACCCTGTCATATGCTTTTTCCAGATCCACAAAGACACAATGTAGCTCCCTCTGACCTTCTCTGGACTTCTCTATTAACATCCTCAAGGCAAACATTGCATCTGTGGTGCTCTTTCTTGGCATGAAACCAAACTGTTGTTCACAAATGCTGACCTCTGCCCTTAGTCTAGCTTCCACTATTCTTTCCCATAACTTCATCGTATGGCTCATCAACTTTATCCCTCTGTAGTTGCTGCAACTCTGCACGTCTCCCTTGTTCTTAAAAATGGGCACAAGCACACTTCTCCACTCCTCCGGCATCTGCTCACTCTCTAGTACCTTGTTGAATGTTCTTGTCAGAAAATCTACTGCTACCTCTCCTAGACACTTCCATACCTCCACAGGTATATCATCAGGACCAACGGCCTTTCCATTCTTCATCCTCTTCAATGCCCTTCTCACTTCACCCTTACTGATCTTTGCTACATCCTGCTCCTCAATGGTTACCTCTTCTACTCTTTTTTCTCTCTCATTTTCCTCATTCATCAGCTCTTCAAAGTACTCTTTCCATCTTCCCAGCACACTTCTGTCATTAGTCAATACAGTTCCCTCTCTGTCCTTTATCAATCTAACTTGCTGCACGTCCTTCCCATCTCTATTTCTCTGCTGTGCCAACCTGTATAGATCATTTTCTCCCTCTTTACTATCCAACCTATCATACAAGTCATCATACGCCCTCTGTTTGGCCTTAGCCACTGCTACTTTCGCCTTACGCTGTGTGTCCCTGTACTCCTGTTTTCTCTCTTCGGTCCTCTCAATGTCCCACTTCTTCTTGGCTAACCTCTTCCTTTGTACACACTCCTGCACTTCCTCATTCCACCACCAAGTCTCCTTATCTACTTTCCTTCCAGAGGACACACCAAGTACTCTCCTACCTGTGTCCCTGATCACATTTGCTGTGGTTGTCCAGTCATTTGGAAGCACTTCCTGGCCACCCAAAGCCTGTTTCAACTCCTCCTTGAAGACAACACGACACTCTTCCTTTTTCAGCTTCCACCACTTTGTCTTCTGCTCTGCCTTTGCCTTTTTCACCCTTCTCACCATCAGAGTCATCCTGCACACCACCATCCTATGCTGTTTGGCAACACTCTCACCCACGATGACTTTGCAGTCACTGACTTCCTTCAAATTACATCGCCTACACAAGATGTAGTCTACCTGTGTGCTCCTACCTCCGCTTTTATAAGTCACCCTATGCTCCTGTTTCTTCTCAAAGAAAGTATTCACCACAGCCATTTCCATCCTTTTTGCAAAATCTATCAACATCTGTCCTTCTGCGTTCCTGTCCTGGATACCAAACCTGCCCATCACTTCCTCGTCCCCTCTGTTGCCTGCACCAACATGTCCATTGAAGTCTGCACCAATGACCACTCTTTCACCTCTGGGGGTACTCTGCATCACTTCATCTAAGTCACTCCAGAATCTCTCCTTCTGTTCTAGCTCACATCCTGCCTGTGGGGCATAAGCACTAACAACATTGAGCATTACACCTTCAATTTCTAACTTGAGACTCATCACTCTGTCTGACATTCTTTTCACTTATAGAAAATTCTTGACAAAATCCTCCTTCAAGATGACTCCGACTCCATTTCTCTTCCCATCCACACCGTGATAAAATAGCTTAAACCCTGCTCCTAAGCTTTTAGCTTTGCTACCTTTCCACCTGGTCTCCTGAACACACAGTATGTCCACCTTCCTCCTCTGCATCATGTCAACCAGCTCTCTACCTTTTCTGTGCATAGTTCCAACATTCAAAGTCCCCACTCTCAGTCCTAGACTCATGCCTTTCCTCTTCTCTCTCTGCCTACGGACACGCCTCCCACCTCTCCTTCTTCGACGTCTTCGACCAACAGTAGTCCAATTTCCATCAGCACCCTGTTGATTGACAGCACTGATGGCGGTCGTTGTTTACCCGGGCCTCGACCGATCCGGTATGGAGGTAATACTTTTGATTTGCATCATAAAATAATTGGCATTGGTTTTACGTCGGATGCCCTTCCTGACACAACCCTCTGCATTTCTCTGGGCTTGGGACCGGCATGAGGGGGAGAGACACTGGTTAATGCCCCCCCACCTCATGGCTGCATTAGGTAGTTACAAAAAATGTACATAGTTAATTAAGTTGTGTTGTGCAATATTGGCTCATGCGGTTATGCAAAGCACATAAACGTACATTTACACATAAAGAATCTTCAATATACTTCAAAATAAATATGTTTTGCATTTTTGTAGTGGGTAGATCTTTGTGACTTGGTCATTCTATAAGTAGCTCTCGTGCTGGAAAAGTGTGAGCACCCCTGCTCTAGGCCTTCTGCCTGGCACTTCCAACCTCAGCATCCGACTACCAATATAGTCACTATGCCTCCTCTGTACATGCCCAAGACATCTCAATCCAGCCTCTCTGACTTTGTCCAAAAAAACATCTTACACGTGCTGTCCCTCTGATGTACTCATTCCTTACCCTATCCATCCTTGTTACTCCCAAAGAGAACCTCATTTTCATCTCTGCTACCCCCAGCTCTGTCTCCTGTCTTTTTGTTAGTGCCACTGTTTCTAAATCATACAACATTGCTGGCCTCATCACCATCTTGTACACTTTTCCCTTCATGCTTGTCGATAGCTTCCTATCACACATCACACCGGACACTTTTCTCCATCCATTCCAACCTGCCTGCACACGCTCCTTCACCTCTTTTCCACACTCTCCATTGCTCTGGATTGTGGCGCCTAAGTACTTAAAATCCTCCACCTTCTTTATCTCTGCCCCCTGTAACCTCACCATTCCTCTTGGGTCCTTCTCGTTCACACACATGTATTCTGTCTTACTGAGGCTAACCTTCATTCTTCTCTCTTCCAGGTCATACCTCCACCTCTCTAGATTTTCCTCCACTTGTTCTCTGCTCTCACTACAGATCACAATGTCATCTGCAAACGTCATAGTCCATGGAGATTCTTGTCTAACCTCGTCTGTCCATTACCATCGCAAACAAGAAGGGGCTGAGAGCTGACTTTTCATGCAGTCCCACCTTGAACTCTTCTGTCACACCGACAGCACACCTCACCACTGTCTTACATCTCTCATACATGTCCTGCACCACTCTAACATACTTCTCTGCCACTCCAGACTTTCTCATACAGTACCACAGTTCTTCTCTCGGCACCCTGTCATATGCTTTCTCCAGATCCACAAAGGCAAAATGGGCACCAGCACACTTCTCCTCCATTCCTCTGGCATCCTCTCACTCAATAAGACCTTGTTGAATGTTCTTGTCAGAAAATCTACTGCTGCCTCCCCCAGACACTTCCATACCTCCACCGGTATGTCATCAGGACCAACTGCCTTTCCACTCTTCATCCTCTTCAATGCCCTCCTCACTTCACCCTTACTAATCTTTGCTACTTCCTGGTTCTCAACAGTCACCCCTTCTACTTTTTTTCTCTTTCATTTTCCTCATTCATCAGCTCTTCAAAGTACTCTTTCCATCTTCCCAGCACATGTCTGTCATCAGTCAACACGTTTCTCACTCTGTCCTAATCACTCGAACTTGATGCACATCCTTCCCATCTCTATTTCTCTGCTGTGCCAACCTGTATAAATCATTTTCTCCCTCCTCACTAACCAACCTATCATACAAGTCATCATACGTCCTCTGTTTGGCCTTTGACAACGCTACCTTCACCTTACGCCGTGTCTCCCTGTACTCCTGTTTACTCTCTTCAGTCCTTTCAATGTCCCACTTCTTCTAAGCGAACCTCTTCTTTTGCACACACTTCTGCACTTCCTCATTCCACCACCAAGTCTTCTTATCGACTTTCCTTCCAGAGGACACACCAAGTACTCTCCAACCCGTCTCTCTGATCACATTGGCTGTGGTTGTCCAGTCATCTGGAAGCACTTCCTGACCATCCAAAGCCTGTTTCAACTCCTCCTTGAAGACAACACGACACTCTTCCTTTTTCAGCTTCCACCACTTTGTCTTCTGCTCTGCCTTTGCCTTTTTCACTTTCCTCACCATCAGCGTCATCCTGCACACCACCATCCTATGCTGTTTGGCAACACTCTCAATCACTACGACTTTGCAGTCACTGACTTCCTTCAAATTACATCGCCTACACAAGATGTAGTCTACCTGTGTGCTCCTGCCTTCGCTTTCATCAGTCACCCTATGCTCCTGTTTCTTCTGGAAGAAAGTATTCACCACAGCCATTTCCATCCTTTTTGCAAAATCAATCAACATCTGTCCCTCTGTGTTCCTGTCCTGGATACCAAACCTGTCCATCACTTCCTCGTCCCCTCTGTTGCCTGCACCAACATGTCCATTGAAGTCTGCCCCAATGACCGCTCTTTCATCTCTGGGGGTATTCTGCATCACTTCATCTAACTCACTCCAGAATCTCTCCTTCTCTTCTCGCTCACATCCTACCTGTGGGGCATAAGCACTAATAACATTTGAACATGTCTGTCTTCCTTTCGGCTTTTTCCCTTTTACTCAGGAGTAGCCACAGCGAATCATCTGATTCGCACGTTTGATTTGGCAGAGGTTTTTACGTCGGATGCCCTTCCTGTCACAACCCTTTAGCAAGGGATAAAAACACGCTGACGGCTTTGCAGCCTACTCTTTACGAAAGTCAGCAATGGTTCTTTTACATGAACCTCTCACCATAGACAGTGAGAGACATGGCCCGCCTTTGATAACCCAGCTAGCTGCACTGGGGGGGACAGTGACAACCTTGTGGAGAGTGGGACTCGAACCCCCAACCTTTGGATCAGTGATCCAGCGCCCTATACCACTAGACCACCACTACCCCTATCCCTGATAATATACAATAAATGTGAAATTTACCATGTGTTTGTAGTACTATACGTAAATAATTTGCAATATTTGAAATGTAGTAAATCAGTGGTCAAGAACCTTTTTGACTAAGAGAACCAAAAAAAAGATATATTTTAAAATCTAATCCTCTGGGAGCCACATATATATATATATATACACACTAGTGTATATATATCAGGGGTCGAAAACCTATGGCTCGCAAGCCAGATATGGCGGTTTTGATGACTGTATTTGGCTTTCAGATAAATCAGGTGGCCTTTCTTAACAGAATAACGGATACATAATTTCACTGTCATTTCAATAAAAATACAAAAAAGCCATTAAGTAAAACAAAAACAGATGAATAAATCTCGCGCATTTAAATCTGTACATCTATTTTCAATTACACGTCACTGTTTCGCGCAGCGGAGAGCACCTCGCATTTTGAGGTCCCCAAATAGACACTGGTGGAACTGGCAGCTGCATGGTCAACGGGGTCAGTGGGGGTGGCCAGTGGTGCTGCTGCTGCCACTAGTGGTGGTGGTGTACACTGCTGGTGTTGTTGTTGCTGTTGCAGAGGAGGCTGGAGCTGCTGGGCCGGCTGCTGCGTTGGACGTGACGGTTCTTTCTGCTGCGTCTCCACGGAATCAGCCCTGTCCAGGCAATCATTAAGCAGTTCCTGGATTTTAAGCTTTGCGTGCTTGTAAAGTGGCTTCAGGAGATTTTGGAGCACAGCTGACGCCCAACTGGTAAAACTCACCCTCTCGGTCGTCAGCCATGCGAGGCACCTTCCTCTGTTGCACCAGTTGTTTGGCTGCTGCCAGAATACGGTCCGCGTCCGCTCAATCGTCTTGTCTGGTGGTCGCTGAAGCTTCAAAGCTGCCTGAGGTGGCCGTCAATGCTGTGGTGGCAGGAGTTGCGTCGGGGGCGCTGAACGGCGTTGTGTTCACACTGTCCTGTGAACTGGCCGGCGGTAATTGAGGTGGAATTCCTCCAGCAGTGGTGGGTGTTAAGCCGCCAGAGCCAGTTGCAGCAGCAGCAACCTTCACCTTCAGAGAGACCAGGTTCCTCCGCTGTACCTCTACTATGTGAGGGCAGAGAAAGCTGAAGCTGTCAAAGATCCACTGGTCTCTCTGTGACATATTATATCAGCTTGGCCCGACTTCCACCGTCGAAGCTTGCTCAGCCTTGTGCGCACGCTGTGGAACCATTGTTTCAGTTCCATCTCGCTCTTTCTCATGTGCACGGACTGATCAGACTACAGCTTGGCCTTCAGTGCCTTGTTCGTCCAGGCGCTGAGTTTTTTATTATACAGGCACTCATTGTCCCGAATAAACTCGACCATGGCCTGCTCCTCCTTGTCAGTCAGCTTAATGTACAGGCGAGCCTTTTTAATCACCGCTGTGACATCGGCAGAAACAACATCCATCATCTACCTCGGCGTCCTGGGACGGCTTCTCAGGTTGGCCTTACTGCGCTGGTGGCCATGGCCTCTTGGTTGCTGTCTTTTTTTTGGATTTCGGCATTGTGGCGTCTCTCTCGATGGTTGAATGGGAAGTGAATGGCTCTTCATCTCGCACCCCAATTTATACAGAAAGTGATTTCTGTGAGTGTTCCAACAGTCTTCCGTGCTTTCCGAGACCATTTCTCAAATGTTTCGCCACCGTTCTGTCAACGTTCCGCTTAGATTATGCATTGTTTGTCTATTGTCTTGAGTGTATTCCGCCTCTTCCGAGAGTATTCCTTGTGTTTCCGAAGACGAATGCAAACATTCCATTGTCGCTCATAACCACCTGGGAAAAGGAGGAACGTTTGCGGATCGTTTACGGAAGACTTGCGGAATAAAAGGAATGATCACGAAATGTTTGCGGAAATGATGGAACGTTTGCGGAATGACTGCGGAACATGTTCAAAATAGGTTCGTGGAAAATTTTGGCCTGATGGAAGAGGAGGAACACCTTCGGAATCGTACGGAAGGATACGGAAAATGACGGAATAACTACGGAAAGTTGTAGGATGACTACGGTTTTGCTTCCGCAAGTCTGCCGCGCTCCAGTGAAATGGGGGTAATAGACAGAGTAAGAGAGAGCAAGGAGAGAGCAAGCGAGAGAGGGAGAGAGACATAGTAAGAGAGGGGGAGAGACAGAGATAGAGTAAGAGTGAGGGAGAGAGAGACAGTAAGAGAGAGGTGGAGAGACAGAGAAAGAGAGAGATCGTAAGAGAGGGGGGGGAACAGAACCAGAGAGGGGGAGAGACAGAGAGACAGAGAGTAAGGGACAGAGAGAGAGAGAGAGAGAGAGAGAGAGAGTAAGAGAGAGAGCGAGTAAAAGAGGGGGAGAAACAGAGTAACAGGGGGTGAGAGATAGAGAAAGAGAGACAGCGTGTGTGTGCGAGAGAGAGAGAGAGAGAGAGAGAGAGAGAGAGAGAGATGAGGTCTGTGGCACTGAGAAGACAGCTGGACAAATTTGAAGAAGTCGGCAATCCGAGAATTCTGTTCAGTGGGGCAAGAATGAACGCGAGCGTTAGAAAACCTGAACAGAACTGAAGCGATGCATGTCAGAGTTAAATGTGATATTTGAATAAACATTAACATTGAACATCACACCTTCAATTTCTAACTTGAGACTCATCACTGTGTGACACTCTTGTCACTTCTAGAACATTCCTGACAAACCCCTCTTTCAAGATGACTCCTACTCCATTTCTCTTCCCATCCACACCATGAAAAAACCGCTTCAACCCTGCTCCTAAGCTTTTAACATTGCTACCTTTCCACCTGGTCTCCTGAACACACTGCATGTCCACCTTCCTCCTCTGCGTCATGTCAGCCAGCTCTCTACCTTTCCTGTCATAGTTCCAACATTCAAAGTTCCTACTCTAAGTCCTAGACTCTTGCTTTTCCTTGCTCTCTCTGCTTACAGACACGCCCCCCTTCCTTTCCTTCTTCGACCAACAGTAGTCCAATTTGCTCGGCAATCCGTGAATACGCAAACCGTGAGTGCAAAACCGCGAATAGTCAAGGGCCTACTGTGTGTGTGTGTGTGTGTGTGTGTGTGTGTGTGTGTGTGTGTGTGTGTGTGTGTGTGTGTGTGTATAAAATGTTTGTATCTTTATGGCTTCACCCAAATGAGGATGGGTGAACTAAATGTTCCACTAAACAAGTGAGTTTTCAGCCTTGTCTTAAAAACAGAGACTGTCTCTGAGTACCAAACATTAACTGGAAGGTTATTCCATAAGTGTAGGACATTGTAACAGAAGCTCTTGCACTTGAACATGAGTATTGCACTGTGTAGGAAGATGGTCTGAATGGTGGTCATTCAGTCAGTGTGTGTAGTGATGGTGATTGTGGTGGTGGTGGTGTAGTTATGTTTACTGGCTTGTGGGTAAAAGCTGTTGTTGATTCTGTTAGATTTTGTTTTTAGTATCCTGTACCTTTGTTCAGAGGGGAGAGGGGAGAAAAGTATGATGGTACGTGGGGTCCGTGATAATTCCACTGGCTCTCTTCTGAAGTCTTTCAGTGTAAATACCACTGAGGAGAGTAGTGTAGTTCCAATTACCTGCTCTGTTATCCTCACCACTCGCTGCAAGGCCTTCCTGTCCTTTGCTGTACAGCTGTTAAACCACACTGTACAGCAGTAGGTCAGGAGGCTCCGTTGGCGTTGGGGGAGGGGGGAACTGTAGACATCCTTAGTATTAGCATACAGCAGGTCGAAGGTTATCTTCTCTCTGATGGAACAGTTCACATACTGCACAAAGTGTGGCAGTGTATTGTGCATGGCGATCACAATGAAAGCACTCGAGTGCTGAATCTGTAAATGGGCTGTGGCACTATGAAAAGTGTCACAAGCAGCTGTGGGGTTGGCAGAAGGAGGAACATAAACAGCCACTAAGATGACATGAGAAAATTCCCACTTTGATAGTTATGTGGGCGGGGTTACAAATTCTAAGGTTGGGGGTTCGAGTCCCACTCTGAACAAGGTTGTCACTGACCCCGTAGTGCAGCTAACTGGGTTATGAAAGGCCGGCCATGTCTCTCACTGTCGATGGTTTCGTAAAGAGGAGACTGCATAGCCGTCAGTGTGTTTCTGTCTCTTGCTAAAAGGTTGTGTCAGGAAGGGCATCCGACGTAAAAACCTATGCCAAATCAAACATGCGAATCAGATAATTTGCTCTGGCGACCCCTGAAAAAGGGAAAAAGACAAAAGGAAAAGAAGTGGACAGGGTTACAACACAGGTCATTGACAAGAACTTCAAGCCCCCTTTCTTTCTGCTTACCACTCTCTGCTGGTCTGGTGCTCATCCGGCCAGTGTCAGGATAGTGAGCTGATCCCTGGAGTAAACGAAGCTCGTGTTTAGCTGCAGCGCTGCGGTCTGAACTGTCCATGAAAGTAAAAGTTTGGCAACGCTAACAAGTAAAAACTCTCCCAGTTTACATATTGAGAGGGCAGCTACTTTTAACAATAAAATAAGTATAAGAAAAAAGTTACACTAAGAAAAGGGAGTTAAAGGTACGGGAAGGTGAAAAGCAACCTGAGCATGAACACTGGAGATTTTAAACAATTTTTTACAATATTTTAATATTCTCATTATTACTCCATTAATATTGATTTATATATGTGTAACATAGAGCTGTATGTTTAGTGAACTAAACAGTACATGCTGATATTCAGTGTGTATTAGAGGTGAGACAGGAGATAAATAAATTATACACAACACACTGAAAAGATGAGATAGAAAACCCTGATAAAAGGAAAAATATTCATCCTCCGCTCCTTTATTCCATCTGTAGGTGGCGGAGATGCTATCATTTTGTGCTTCTGTCTGAGATTCTCTGGAAGTTGATGTCTCGACAAGGATGAGTGATTGTCAGATAGATTTCTGAAATTTATGCTGATCGACTCAAGGTCACAGCAATGTGACAGCAAGGCCACAGCAAGTTTCTTTCTCACCTTTTTTCCTGTTCAGATTTTAGGATGACATGATAACCTTGTACTGTTTTGTGGACTTTTGTAACCCTAAGCAAATATGGTTGGTCAGAAGCGTAAGCCTACTAGCATGGGTGCAAGTCTCATACACAGATATGAATTAACTATCTGCTTGGATCGGCGCAATCTACCATGCATACTCAGTTTAAGCAAAGAGAGTTGTAAAATGAATGAAAACCCGAATCCAGAAAAGAAAGAGAACTCTCTGCTCTGCTGGTGATTCACATCAGTGCAGGCTGAGTACTACGAGTTCAACAGTGCCCTTGCTCACTTGAAAGACCGGAAGTCCGTATAACCCACCTTCAAGCACAGCAAGTACACTATTTTCGGTATTGAGCGCCTCACATATTGTAAGCATTGATTGACTGTTTTAAGCTTCATGTAAAGTGAGTCGGTTCAGCTTCATGTAGTGATCATCTGTCAACCATCGGAACCATTTACAAGCAGAAAAATCGCATCATAGAGAATGTTAAGGGTTATATTTGATACTGTATTTGATATTTGATGAGTGAATTTGATTAAAATTTATCAATTTGAAATTATTTTGCTTATATATAATTTATTTGAAATTAATGTTATTATTTGATATATTTGATATTTTACAATGTTATGTTTATAATAATTGATTTAGGGGTGTTTTATGAGATACGGTAATGGTATTTATGGATGTAAAGCACAGTATGAGCATCATACGTCATACGTCACTATAACAACTTAGGTTCACTTTCGACTTGCGTTCGGCCGTCCGGAACCAATTAAAAACGTAAGTCGGGGAGCGTCTGTACTGTAATTCTGCTTTAAATAAAACTTCTTCTTCTTTTCCTTTTGGCTGTTCCCTTCAGGGGTCGCCACAGCAAACCATCTGCCTCGATCTCACCCTGTCCTCTGCATCTTCTTCTCTTACTCCAATGACCCTCATGTCCTCCTTCACCACATCCATAAATCTCTTCTTTGGTCTTCCTCCCGGCCTTCTGCCTGGTAGTTCCAACCTCAGCATCCTACTGCCAATATACTCACTATCTCTCCTCTGTACATGTCCAAACCATCTCAATCTAGCCTCTCTGACTTTGTCTCCAAAACATCTTACATGGGCTGTCCCTCTGATGTGCTCATTTGTAATCCTATCCATCCTCGTTACTCCCAGAGAGAACCTCAACATTTTCATCTCTGCTACCTCCAGCTCTGCCTCCTGCCTTTTCCTCAGCGCCACTGTTTCTAAGCCATACAACATCACTGGCCTCACCATCGTCTTGTACACTTTTCCTTTCATTCTTGCTGACACTCTCCTATCACACCGGACACTTTTCTCCAACCATTCCAGCTTGCCTGCACACGCTTCTTCACCTCTTTTCCACACACTCCATTGCTCTGGATTGTTGAGCCTAAGTACTTAAAATCCTCCACCTTCCTTATTTCTGCTCCCTGTAACATCACCGTTCCTCCTGGGTCCTTCTCATTCACACACATGTATTCTGATTTTCTGAGGCTAACCTTCATTCCTCTCCTTTACAGGGCATACCTCCACCTCTCTAGATTTTCCTCCACTTGTTCTCTGCTCTCACTACAGATCACAATGTCATCTGCAAACATCATACTCCATGGAGATTCTTGCCTAACCTCGTCTGTCAGCCTGTCCATCACCATAGCAAACAAGAAGAGGCTCAGAGCTGATACTTGATGCAGTCCCACCTCCACCTTGAATTCGTCGGTCACGCCGACAGCACACCTCACCACTGTCTTAAATCTCTCATACATGTCCTGCACCACTCTAACATACTTCTCTGCCACTCCAGACTTCCTCATGCAATACCACAGTTGTTCTCTGGGCACACTGTCATATGCTTTTTCCAGATCCACAAAGACACAATGCAGTTCCCTCTGACCTTCTCTGTACTTCTCTATTAACATCCTCAAGGCAAACACTGCATCTGTGGTGCTCTTTCTTGGCATGAAATCAAACTGTTGCTCACAAATGCTGACCTCTGCCTTTAGTCTAACTTACACTATTCTTTCCCTTAAAAATGGACACCAGCACACTTCTCCATTCCTCCGGCATCTGCTCACTCTCTAAGACCTTGTTGTATGTTCTTGTCAGAAAATCTACTGCTACCTCTCCTAGATAATTCCATACCTCCACAGGTATATCATCAGGACCAACTGCCTTTCCATTTTTCATCCTCTTCAGTGCCCTCCTCACCTCACCCTTACTAATCTTTGCTACTTCTTGCTCCTCAATGGTCATCTCTTCTGCTCTTTTTTTTTCTCTCATTCATCACTCACTCATTTTCCTCATTCATCAGCTCTTCAAAGTACTCTTTCCATCTTCCCAGCACACTTCTGTCATCAGTCAATACCTTTCCCCCTCTGTCTTTTATCAATATAACTTGCTGCACATCCTTCCCATCTCTATTTCACTGCTGTGCCAACCTGTATAGATCATTTTCTCCCTCTTTACTGTCCCACTTCTTCTTAGCGAACCTCTTCCTTTGTACACACTCCTGCACTTCCTCATTCCACCACCAAGTCTTCTTATCTACTTTCCTTCCAGAGGACACACCAAGTATTCTCCTACTTGTGTCCCTGATCACATTTGCTGTGGTTCTCCAGTCATCTGGAACCACTTCCTGACCACCCAAAGCCTGTTTCAACTTGTCCTTGAAGACAACCCAACCCTCTTCCTTTTTCAACTTCCACCACTTTGTTTTCTGCTCTGCCTTTGTCTTCTTCACCTTCCGCACCATCAGCGTCATCCTGCATACCACCATCCTATGCTGTTTGGCAACACTTTCACCCACTACTACTTTGCAGTCACTGACTTCCTTCAAATTACATCGCCTACACAAGATGTAGTCTACCTGTGTGCTCCTGTATCCGCTTTCATAAGTCACCCTATGCTCCTGTTTCTTCTTGAAGAAAGTATTTACCACAGCCATTTCCATCCTTTTTGCAAAATCGATCAACATCTGTCCTTCTGTGTTCCTGTCCTGGATACCAAACCTGCCCATCACTTCCTCATCCCCTCTGTTTCCTGCACCAACATGTCCATTGAAGTCTGCACCAATGGACCACTCTTTCACCTCTGGGGGGTATTCTGCATCACTTCATCTAACTCACTCCAGAATCTCTCCTTCTCTTCTAGCCCACATCCTGTCTGTGAGGCATAAGCACTAACAACATTGAACATCATGCCTTCAATTTCTAACTTGAGACTCATCACTCTGTCTGACACTCTTTTCACTTCTAGAACATTCCTGACCAACTCCTCCTTCAATATGACTCCTACTCTATTTCTCTTCCCATCTACACCAGGATAAAACAGTTTAAACCCTCTCCTAAGCTTTTAGCTTTGCTACCTTTCCACCTGGTCTCCTGAACACAAAGTATGTCCACCTTCCTCCTCTGCATCATGTCAGCCAGCTCTCTATCCTTACCTTGCATAGTTCCAACATTCAAAGTCCCCACTCTCAGTCCAAGACTCGTGCTTTTCCTCTTTTCTCTCTGCCTACGGACACGCCTCCCGCCTCTCCTTCTTCGAAGTCTTCGACCAACTGTAGTCCAATTTCCACCAACAGGGTGTTGGCTAACAGCGCTGATGGCGGTCGTTGTTAACTCGGGCCTCGACCGATCCGGTATAAGATTTGTGCTTTAAATAAAACATCCCGTCCATTTAAACATTTAAATAGAATTGTTCTGTTAGCTGTTGCGAGTGTGTGTGTGTGTGTGTGTGTGTGTGTGTGTGTGTGTGTGTGTGTGTGAGAGAGAGAGAGAGAGAGAGAGAGAGAGAGAGAGTGTGTGTGTGTGTGTGTGTGTGTGCGTGTGTGTGTGTGTGTGAGAGAGAGATAGAGACAGCAGAAGGCTTAACTCTTTAGTTTTAGTTTAGTTTTTTAAGTTGTTTCATTCAGTAAATGTTTAACCCGCTTTGAATTCCACTCTTAAAATGCTCTGGCGTCCTGCTTGTGGGCGTGGCCCGCAGCGCCACATTAAACATTTAATGTGTATACAATACACATTAAATGCGTACTGTATTATGTGTGTGTGTATGTGTGTGTGTGTGTGTGTGTGAGAGAGAGAGAGAGAGAGAGAGAGATAGGTGTGTGTGTCTGTGTGTGTGTGTATGTTCATAAAAAATGTTTAATAATGGTTTAATTAATAACTATGTTAATAAAATGGTTTATTAGGTTAATAAATAATTTTCTTTTCCTTTTAACACATATTTCATACAAAATTGGTGTACTTTATCATTTTTTCAAGGATTTATAGGGTAGTCCTGGGAGCCTTGGAACGAATCATGCGTTTTACATGTAAAATGCGCCCCCCACTTACGAAACTCTTGCGTTACGAAAAAGGCGCTGTAACGGATTAATCTCGTAAGTAGGGGGCCGACTGTACTGTATTCATAGTCAGTGTTTTCTGTATCATCAACACTGAAGAAGCTCCACTCATTGCAGCTTCATTTGGGCCCTCATGATTATAATGTGTTAAATCTTACTTAGCTTACAGCTTGCATCTCGTTACACATTTGTCATAAATACTTAAATGCAGTACTGAAGGAGAGTGCGTGCGTGTGTGTGTGTGTGTGTGTTTGTGTGTGTGTGTGTGGGGTGGGGGGTAAATGTGTATGAATGTGAGTTTTGGGGGTCTGTGTGTGCGTGTGTGTGTGTTTTTGTGGGTGTGTGTGTGTGTGTGTGTGGGGGGTGCGCACGCGTAAATGTGTATTTGGGGGAGTCTTTGTGTGTGTGTGTGTATGTGTCTGATTTTTCACAGCTTTCTTTTTGGTGTTATTGGTATTGCACTTTCAGTCTAATGTGTCAGTACAGATATATAATTGGAGCCCTATATTTATACAAACACACACACAATAATCAGACTGTGTGGGTAATTAAGAGTATGTGTGAATCAGTGACACGCTGGAGTCATGAGCATGAGCAGGCCAATAAACACAGTACCGCGCGCGCGCGTGTGTGTGTGTGTGTGTGTGTGTGTGTGTGTGTGTGTGTGTGTGTGATAGTGAATGGGTGAATAAGGATACAGGTTGGTGGTAGACAGAAAGACTGATGCATACATAGAGAGGAAAATGGGCATTCTGGGAGACAGACAGCTCACAGTCAGGCATACCAGGAGGCAGATTGGCGTAACTGGAGGCAGGCGGGCAAACAAGGAGACAGTTGGGTGGCAGACAGGCAAACCAGGAGGCAGACAGTTGGCTTCCAGAGACAGAGAGGTAGCAGGCAGGTATATCAGGATTCTGACAGGTCACAAATGGATAGACTGAGATACAGATTGATTGCAGATGGGCATATGAGGAGGCAGACAAGCAGAAGACACAAATGGATGGGTGGCATGCAGGAGTAACTGGTAGACAGAGAGGTGACAGATGCATGCACCGGGAGACAGACGGGCGGCAGACAGACAGATCTGTGGGTTGCAGATGAAAATGCTGGAAGACAGACAAGCGCCAGACTGACATACCAGGAGCCAGACATGTGGCTAGTAGAGACAGGTGGATGGCAGACAGGCATACTGGGAGATAGACAGATGGCTGATGAGCATACTGGGAGATTGACTGCAGAAGGGCATACCAGGAGGCAGATAGGGTGGATCTGAGGAGACAGAGAAGCAGAAGACAGAAATGGAGACGGACAAGGTCATACCGGGAGCCAAATGGCAGATGAGCATTCTGGGAAGATGAATGGGCAGCATGCAGGCATAACAGGAGACAGACACAGGGTGGATATGAGGACATGGACAGGTGGAAGACAGAGACAGATGGGAGGCAAGCAGGGTACTTGGAGACAGAAAGATGACAGACGGGCATACCAGGAGACAGTAAGACTCGTATACCTGGAAAGAGAGGGTGGGTGGGAATAACAAAAGACAACTGTGGCCCACAGAAGCAGGCTGGTGGCAGACAGAGGCAGAAGGGTGACCAGAAAGACAGACTTGATCTCTTTCTCACTCTCTCTCTCTCTCTCTCTCTCTCTCTTTCACACACACACACACACATTTTTTTTAGGGTACTCTGATTCAGCACCTAAAGGAACACATTCTCCATGGCAACATGACAAGCAGTGATGTCATCATCTACTACACTACAGTATGTAAATAAATTTCTTTATTCTAGTCACATGATTATTTTAGTCATCTCACAATCATTCTTTAACTCTGTTTCTCTCTTTCTCTCTCTTCTTTCTCTCATTTGCTTTCTCATCTTTCTTTATCTCACTCTGTCTTTCTCTCTAACTCTCTCTCTTTTCTCCATCTCTCCCCCTCTCTTTTTTATTCTTTACCTCTCTCACTTTCTCTCCCTCTTTCTCCCTCTGTCTTTCCCCCTCTCTTTCTTCATCTCTTTCTCTCTACATCCCTCTTTGTAGACTGGGTGGATGATGTGGAACTGGTTGGTGTCGTCTCTGGCTGTTGGAGCATCGGTGGTTCTATATGATGGCTCTCCTCTGGTTCCCACTCCCGATGTTTTGTGGAACCTGGTGGACCAACTCGGGTGTGTATGTGTGTTCCTTAATAAAACTGTCATCTTATGACTGATGATCATTACTGATGACATCCTCAACTGTCCATCTCATCACTACATGATCGACAGGTTTCCATGGTAATGTGGTTGAGCAAGACCTTCGATTGGTCAGGTCACAGTTGGTGTTTTAATGATCCTCAAGTTTTGTGGTTAACTTGGAGGGAATGGCTGTGTTGAATGCTGAGCTGAAGTCAACAAACAGCTTCTCGCATGTGTGTTCTTGTTTACTCTTTCTGTTGTTCTCTTTACAGAATCACTATATTCGGTACAGGAGCAAAGTGGCTGTCTGTCCTGGAGGAGAAGAACCTGAAACCAGGTGAGTGTCGAACTGTGTCTCTCTGCCCCCCCCCAACCCTCTCAGTAACATACACTCATGCCTCGGTTTTACGAACTTCCCTTTAACGGATTTCGGATGCAACGGACAAAATCTGTAGCTTCCGACGAGTCTTGATCGTCCGGACGCGGGCCGTTGTTTCCAAAAGTGACCACCAGATGACCAGACTGGCTTGAAGAAATCTCACGCATTTAAATCTATTCATCCATTTTTAATGCCACGTCACTGTGGCACGAAGCAGAGAGACAATCCTTTCTGTATGCGGGTGGGTCCGATACCTTGAAACGCTAATTTTATTGCACTCACACACTACAGTGTTTATGTGATAGGAAGCGCGTCCAAAGTTTTGGCAATCGGCTGCTCTGCAGGTTGAAGTTTTTCCATGTCTGTCCATTTGTGTTTGCTTTTTAGCTGTGCTTGGCTTCGTGGAAATGAGCCGATCAAAACGAGGGAAATTTAGCTCTTTACTCAAAGACAACATGTGCAGTCTGTGGCTGTTATCATCATTTTCTTCTTTTCCTTTCGGCTGTTCCCTTCAGGGGTTGCCACTGCAAATCATCCGCCTCCATCTCCCCCTGTCCTCTGCATCTTCTTCTCTGACTCCAACGACCTTCATGTCTTCCTTCACCACATCCAGAAATCTCTTCTTTGGTTATAATCCTATAAAATTAGAGTTTCAAGGTATCTGACCCGCCCACCGTGGCGCAGTGACGTGGCATTGAAAATAGATGAATAGATTTAAATACAGCCATGAGGCGGGGGGGAGGGGGGGGGGGGGGGGGCACTAACCAGGGTCTCTCCCCCTTATGCCGGTCCCAAGCCCGGATAAATGCAGAGGGTTGCGACAGGAAGGGCATCCGGCGTAAAACTTCTGCCACATTTAAAAATGCAAATGATCAATACAGAATTCATACCGGATCGGTCGAGGCCCGGGTTAACAACGACCGCCATCAGTGCTGTCAACCAACAGGGTGCTGATGGAAATTGGACTACTGTTGGTCGAAGACGTCGAAGAAGGAGAGGCGGGAGGCGTGTCCGTAGGCAGAGAGAGAAGAGGAAATGCGTGAGCCTAGGACTGAGAGTAGGGACTTTGAATGTTGGAACTATGCAAGGAAAAGATAGGGAGCTGGCTGACATGATGCAGAGGAGGAAGGTGGACATACTGTGTGTTCAGGAGACAAGGTGGAAAGGTAGAAAGGCTAGAAGCTTAGGAGGGAAAGAATAGTGGAAGCAAGACTAAGGGCAGAGGTCAGCATTTGTGAACAACAGTTTGGTTTCATGCCAAGAAAGAGCACCACAGATGCAGTGTTTGCTTTGAGGATGTTAATAGAGAAGTACAGAGAAGGTCAGAAGGAGCTGCATTGTGCCTTTGTGGATCTGGAGAAAGCATATGACAGGGTGCCGAGAGAAGAACTGTGGTATTGTATGAGGAAGTCTGGAGTGACAGAGAAGTATGTTAGAGTGGTGCAGGACATGTATGAGAGATGTAAGACAGTGGTGAGGTGTGCTGTCGGTGTGACAGAAGAGTTCAAGGTGGAGGTGGGACTGCATCAAGGGTCAGCTCTGAGCCCCTTCTTGTTTGCTATGGTGATGGACAGGCTAACAGACGAGGTTAGACAAGAATCTCCATGGAATATGATGTTTGCAGATGACATAGTGATCTGTAGTGAGAGCAGAGACCAAGTGGAGGAAAATCTAGAGAGGTGGAGGTATGCCCTGGAAAGGAGGGGATTGAAGGTTAGTCTTAGTAAGACAGAATACATGTGTGTGAACGACAAGGACCCAAGAGGAACTTTGAGGTTACAGGGGGCAGATATAAAGAAGGTGGAGGATTTTAAGTACTTGGGCTCAACAATCCAGAGTAATGGAGAGTGTGGAAAAGAGGTGAAGAAACGCGTGCAGGCAGGCTGGAATGGATGGAGAAAAGTGTCCGGTATGATGTGTGATAGGAGAGTATCGGCAAGAATGAAGGGAAAAGTGTACAAGACGGTGATGAGGCCAGCAATGTTGTATGGTTTAGAGACAGTGGCCCTGGGGAAAAGACAGGAGTCAGAGTTGGAGGTAGCAGAGATGAAAATGTTGAGGTTCTCTTTGGGAGTAACGAGGATGGATAGGATCAGAAATGAGTACATCAGAGGGACAGCACATGTTAGATGTTTTGGAGACAAAGTCAGAGAGGCTAGATTGAGATGGTTTGGACATGTACAGAGGAGGGATAGTGAGTATATTGGTCGTAGGATGCTGAGGTTGGAACTACCAGGCAAAAGGCCCAGAGGAAGACCAAAGAGAAGATTTATGGATGCGGTGAAGGCGGACATGAAGGTCGTTGGAGTAAGAGTAGAAGATGCAGAGGATAGGGAGAGATGGAGGCAGATCATTTGCTGTGGCGACCCCTGAAGGGACCAGCCGAAAGGAAAAGAAGAAGAGATTTAAATACGCGAAATTCATCGGTTTTTATTTTATTTGATGACTTTATATATAAAAAAGCATCGGGGTTCCCTTTTTGAGCCAGGCCTGGGGGAAGGGCTCGAAGGTGAGCCTATGGCGGTCGGCCTTCTGTCCATGGAGCCTGGCCTGGCCTAGCCCGAAAAGGAGACATGGGTCTGCCCTCCCATGGACCCACCACCCGTGGGAGGAGTTTTAGGGGTCGGGTGCATGGCTTCTGTTGGACCGATCCTCGGCTACTTACTCTGAACCTCGGGACATGGAATGTCACCTCTCTGGGAGGGAAGCAGCCTGATCTGGTGCGTGGGGTGACGAGATACCGACTAGATATAGTCGGGCTCACTTCAACGCATAGCTTGGGCTCTGGAACCATCCATCTCGAGAGAGGCTGGACCTTATTTTGAGTTGCTCATGGGGAGAGGCGGCGAGTCGGTGTGGATATTCTTGTTGCCACTGTCTCGGTGCCCAAATGGTGGGGTTCGCCCCGGATGATGAAAGGGAAGCTTCCCTCCGTCTTCAGGTCGGGGGACGGGTCCTGATTGTTATTTGTGCTTATTCACCAAATGACAGTTCAGAGTACCCACTCTTTTTGGAGTTTTTGGGGTGTGTGTTGGAGAACGCTCCCTCGGGAGACTCACTCGTTGTATTGAGATACTTCAACGCCCATTTGGGCAATGATAGTGTGACCTAGAAGGGTGTGATCGGTAGGTACGGCCTCTCCAGTCTGAACCCGAATGGTGGTGGGGGAGGCTGCCTTCCAGACCTGGCAGGCCCAAGTGTGTAATCAGGGTGTGCTGGGAACGTTTGACAGAGTCCCCTGTCCAAGAGGCCTTTAACTCCCACCTCCGGCATAGCTACAACCATGTCCCGGAAGAGGCGGGAGACATGGAATCTGAACGGGCCATGTTTCGTGGCTCCATTGCTGAGGCGGCAGCCCATAGCTGTGGCCGTAAGGTCGTCGGTGCTTGTCGTGGCGGTAACCCGCGAACCCGGTGGTGGACACCTGCGGTGAAGGGGGCCGTCCAGCTGAAGAAGGGGGCCGATCAGGTTTTATTAGCCTGTGGGACTCCTGAGGCAGCAAACAGGTACCGGCAGGCCAAACATGCTGCAGCCGAGGCTGTCGCAGATGCAAAATCTCGGGCGTGGGAGGAGTTCGGTAAGGGCCTGGAGAGTGATTAGGTTGGCCTCAACATCATAGAAAATATTTAGAAAAACAGAGCCGCGAACATAAAAACACAAGATGAACCGTTTCATGATATTGCATGAATGCAGCCGGGGGAGGGGGGCACAAACCAGTGTCTCTCCCTCATGCCGGTCCCAAGTGTTCACAGTGGAGGTGGGAGCTGTTTACCTGGGTGGGGATGTCATCGAGAGGTGGAGGGAGTACTTTGAGGACCTCCTCAATCCCACCAACACACCCTCTGTGGAAGAGGAAGACTCTGGGGGTTTGGGTGGGGTCCGCCCATCACTGGAGTGGAGGTCACTGAGGTTGTCAAAAATCTCCTCGGTGGTTGAGCTCTGGGGCTGGGTGAGATCCGCCCGGAATATCTCAGAGCTCTGGATGCTGTAGGACTGTCTTGGTTGACACGTCTCTGCAACATCGCATGATCATCGGGGGCTGTACCTCTGCATTGGCAAACTGGAGTGGTGGTCCCGATTTTTATGAAGGGGCCCGGAGGATGTGTTCCAATTTTCGGGGAATCACACTCCTCAGCCTACCTGGGGAAAGTCTATGCAGGGGTACTAGAGAGGAGGATCCAATCGATAGTCGAACCTCGGATTCAGGAGGAGCAATGTGGTTTTTGTTCTGGCCGCAGCACTCTTGACCAACTCGATACGCTTCACAGGATTCTGGAGGGGGCATGGGAGTTTTCCCAATCTGTCCACATGTGCTTTGTGGCTTTGGAGAAGGCTTTCGACCATGTCCCTCAAACGATCTTATGGGGCGTGCTCCAAGAGTACGGCGTTCCGTACCCGTTGCTACGGGACATTCGGTCGCTGTATCATCGGAGCCAGAGTTTGGTCTGTATTGGCAATAACAGGTCAAATTCGTTTCCAGTGGGAGTTGGAGTCCGCTAAGGCTGTCCTTTTTCACCGATTCTGTTCATAATTTTTATGGACAGAATTTCTAGGTGCAGTCGAGGCGTTGAGGGGTTCTGGTTTGGTGGCCATCGGATCTTGTCTCTGCTTTTTGCGGATGATGTTGTCCTTTTGGCTTCATCAAGTCGGGACCTCCAGCTCTCATTGGAGCGATTCGCAGCAGAGTGCGAAGCAGCTGGGATGAGGATCAGTACCTCCAAGTCTGAGGCCATGGTTCGCAGTCGGACAAGGGTGGAATGCACCCTCCGGGTCAGGAATGAGGTCCTGCCCCAAGTGGAGGAGTTTAAGTATCTTGGGGTCTTGTTCACGAGTGAGAGAAGGATGGAGCGGGAGATCGACAGACGGATCGCTGCAGCCTCTGCTGTTAAGCGGAGCCTATACTGGTCCGTCGTGGTGAAGAAGGACCTGAGCCACAAGGTGAAGCTCTCAATTTACCAGTCGATCTACGTTCCAACCTTCACCTATGGTCACGAGCTTTGGGTAATGACCGAAAGAACAAGCTCGCGGATACAAGCGGCTGAAATGAGCTTACTTCGCCGGGTCGCGGGGCTCTCCCTTAGTGATAAGGTAAGAAACTCTACCATCCGTAGGGAGCTCGGAGTAGATCTGCTGCTCCTCCGCATTGAGAGGGGCCAGTTGAGGTGGCTCGGGCATCTGGTCAGAATGCCTCCCGGATGCCTCCCTGGTGTGGTGTTTCGGGCATGTCCAATCGTGAAGAGACCCCAGGGTCGACCTAGAACACGCTGGAGGGACTATGTCTCTCGGCTTGTCTGGTACCGCCTCGGTGTCCCCCTGGGAGAGTTGGAGGAAGTCGCTGGGGAGAGGGACGTCTGGACTTCTTTGCTTAGGTTGCTGCCCCCGTGACCCAACCCTAGACTTAGCGGAAGATGATGATGATATAAATATATATATGGCTTTCAGAGGATTCGATTTTAAAATGTCTTTTTTTTTTTTTTTTTCTTTTTTTTTCTTGGCTCTCTTAGTCAAAAAGGCTCCCGACCCCTGATCTTATGGTGTACATATAGTATAGGTACAGTATTCACATTTGCAGATTACAAAGTGTGCTTTAGTAAAAATTTTTCGTGACGTATTCATTGAAATATATGGAATCGGAAACTTCGGACAATCGGGTACTTCGGACCAGTTTTCTCCCCTATTAGTCTGTTAAATCGAGGCTTGAGTGTATTTAACTGTAATCCACCAGGAAAGAGAACAGATTAAATACATCTTTGTGAGATTAAAAAAACATTAATTTGTGTGTGTGAGAGAGAGGGGGTGGGGGTGGGGGGTGGGGGGGGTGCTGGGAGTGGAAGTGAGAGTGTGGGTGTGGTTGTAGACTAAGATTACATTGCAGGGGTTTTAGGGTCATTACATACCAGAAGCGCACACACACGCGTGCATATATATATATATATATATATATATATATATATATATATATATATATATATATATAAACACATATAATACACACATGCAAACACATACAAACACACACCACACACACATACAAACACGCAAAAATGTACAAACACACACATACAGCTTCGGATCAAATGTATTCACAAAATCGCTTCAATGCATGAATTTTAGAAGCAAACACAAAAAAGTCAAATAATTAAGATGAAACTTTGAAATTTTAACCATAGACGCGTGTGGTATTCTACTTCCGGTATGACGTCACAGTTTTGCCTTTTACAAAGCAGGTCGGAGCACACGAACCAAAACAAACAATGGGTTGCAGATTGTTGGAGATTGACAGTGCCACGAAACAATTGAGCGTAGATCTAAAACAACAAGGCACAGATGTACTGTTGATCATCTTTGGAAAACTGTTATATTCAGTGACTAATCTCAAGTAGTCACTTGGAAAAATAATACATATAATAATACGTATATTTTTGTGACGATCAGCAAATGAAGCATACCGACCCGAGTGCATGTGTGTTCTGTGCCAGCAGAAGTTGTCTGTTATGGTGTGGGGTTGGATCACTTGGTACAGTGTGGGGACTTTGTGCCAGGTTGATGGTAACATAAGTGCTGTCAAATACATTGGCATCCTGGAAAACAATCTGTGGCCAGCTTTAGCCCGTCATTTCATGGACAGAGTGTACAGGTTCCAATGACAACGGCACCGCTCATCGGACTCGTATTACAGAGGAGTACAAAATTCAAAACAATACTGGCATGCAGTCTCCCGATCTCAACATCATAGAAAATATTTAGAAAAACAGAGCCGCGAACATAAAAACACAAGATGAACCGTTTCATGATATTGCATGAATGCAGCCGTGAGGGGGAGGGGGAGGGGGGGCACAAACCAGTGTCTCTCCCTCATGCCCGGATAAATGCAGAGGGTCGCGTCAGGAAGGGCATCTGGCGTGAAACAAATGCCAAATAAAATATGCGAATCACAAGAAAGAATGACGTACCGGATCGGTCGAGGCCCGGGTTAACAACCGCCATCAGTGCTGTTAACCAACAGGGTGCAGGTGGAAATTGGACTACTATTGGTCAAAGAAGGAGAGGCGGGAGGCGTGTCCGTAGGCAGAGAGAAGAGGAAAGGCATGAGTCTAGGACTGAAAGTAGGGACTTTGAATGTTGGAACTATGGCAGGAAAAGGTAGAGAGTTGGCTGACATGATGCAGAGAAGGAAGGTGGACATACTGTGTGTTCAGGAGACCAGGTGTGCACGCATGTGAGTGTATGCGAGTATGTGTGTGTGCTTGTATGAGTGTGTTTGTGTGTGTCTGCATGTGTGCGAGTACATGTTTATCTGAGTATGTGTGTGTTGCGCGTCTGTATTTGTTTGAGTGTGTGTGTTTGTCTGTGTGTGTGTGTTGAGCTGGCTGACATGATGCAGAGGAGGAAGGTGGACATACTGTGTTCAGGAGACCAGGTGGAAAGGTAGCAAGGCTAGAAGCATAGGAGCAGGGTTTAAGCTGTGTTATCATGGTGTGGATGGGAAGAGAAATGGAGTCGGAGTCATCTTGAAGGAGTTTGTCAGCAATGTGCTAAAAGTGAAAAGAGTGACAGACAGAGTGATGAGTCTCAAGTTAGAAATTGAAGGTGTGATGCTCAATGTTGTTAGTGCTTATGCCCCACAGGCAGGATGTGAGTGATAAGAGAAGGAGAGATTCCGGAGTGAGTTAGATGAAGTGATGCAGAGTACCCCCAGAGGTGAAAGAGTGGTCATTGGGGCAGACTTCAATGGACATGTTGGTGCAGGGAACAGAGGGGACGAGGAAGTGATGGGCAGGTTTGGTATCCAGGACAGGAACACAGAAGGACAGATGTTGCTCGATTTTGCAAAAAGGATGGAAATGGCTGTGGTAAATACTTTCTTCAAGAAGAAACAGGAGCATAGGGTGACCTATAGAAGCGGAGGCAGGAGCACACAGGTAGACTACATCTCGTGCAGGCGATGTAATTTGAAGGAAGTCAGTGACTGCAAAGTAGTAGTGGGTGAGAGTGTTGCCAAACAGTATAGGATGGTGGTGTGCAGGATGATGCTGATGGTGAGGAAGGTGACGAAGGCAAAGGTTGAGCAGAAGACAAAGTGGTGGAAGCTGAAAAAGGAAGAGTGTCATGTTGTCTTCAAGGAGGAGTTGAAACAGGCTTTGGGTGGTCAGGAAGTGCTTCCAGATGACTGGACAACTACAGCTAATGTGATCAGGGAGACAGGTAGGAGAATACTTGGTGTGTCATCTGGAAGGAAAGTCGATAAGGAGACTTGGTGGTGGAATGAGGAAGTGCAGGAGTGTGTACAAAGGAAGCGGTTAGCTAAGAAGAAGTGGGACATTGAGAGGACCGAAGAGAGTAAACAGGAGTACAGGGAGACACAGCGTAAGGCAAAGGTAGAGGTGTCAAAGGCCAAACAGAGTGCATATGATGACTTGTATGCTCGGTTGGAAAGTAAAGAGGGAGAAAATGATTTATACAGGTTGGCACATCAGAGAAATAGAGATGGGAAGGACATGCAGCAAGTTTGAGTGATTAAGGACAGAGAGGGAAATGTATTGACTGATGACAGAAATGTGCTGGGAAGATGGAAAGAGTACTTTGAAAAGCTGATGATGAGGAAAATGAGAGAGAAAAAAAGAGTAGAAGGGGTGACTGTTGAGAACCAGGAAGTAGCAAAGATTAGTAAGGGTAAAGTGAGGAGGGCATTGAAGAGGATGAATAATTGAAAGGCAGTTGTTCCTGATGACAAACCGGTGGAGGTCTGGAAGTGTCTAGGAGAGGTAGCAGTAGATTTTCTGACAAGAACATTCAACGAGGTCTTAGAAAGTGAGAGGATGCCAGAGGAATGGAGAAGTGTGCTGGTGCCCATTTTTAAGAACAAGGGAGACGTGCAGAGTTGTGGCAACTACAGAGGGATAAAGTTGATGAGCCATACAATGTAGTTATGGGAAAGAATAGTGGAAGCTAGACTAAGGGTAGTGGTCAGCATTTGTGAACAACAGTTTGGTTTCATGCCAAGAAAGAGCACCACAGATGCAGTGTTTGCCTTGAGGATGTTAATAGAGAAGTACAGAGAAGGTCAGACGGAGCTGCATTGTGCCTTTTGTGGATCTGGAGAAAGCATATGACAGGGTGCCGAGAGAGGAACTGTGAGGAAGTCTGGAGTGGCAGAGAAGTATATTAGAATGGTGCAGGACATGTATGAGAGATGTAAGACAGTGGTGAGGTGTGCTGTCGGTGTGATAGTAGAGTTCAAGGTGGAGGTGGGACTGCATCAATGGTCAGCTCTCAGCCACTTCTTGTTTGCTATGGTGATGGACAGGCTGACAGACGAGGTTAGACAAGATTCCCCATGGACGATGATGTTTGCAGATGACATTGTCTGCAGTGAGAGCAGAGAACAAGTGCAGAAAAATCTAGAGAGGTGGACGTATGCCCTGGAAAGGAGGGGAATGAAGGTTAGCCTCAGTAAGACAGAATACATGTGCATGAATGACAAGGACCCAAGAGGAACGGTGAGGTTACAGGGAGCAGTGATAAGGAAGGTGGAGGATTTCAAGTACTTAGGCTCAACAATCCAGAGCAATGGAGAGTGTGGAAAAGAGGTGAAGAAGCGTGTGCAGGCAGGTTGGAATGGATGGAGAAAAGTGTCTGGTGTGATGTGTGATAGGAGGATATCGGCAAGAATGAAAGGAAAAGTGTACAAGACGATGTTGAGGCCAACGATGTTATATGGTTTAGAAACGGTGGCCTTGGGGAAAAGATAGGAGGCAGAGCTGGAGGTAGCAGAGATGAAAATGTTGAGGTTCTCTGTGGGAGTAACGAGGATGGATAGGATCAGGAATGAGCACATAAGAGTGACAGTACATGTAAGATGTTTTGGAGACAAAGTCAGAGAGGCTAGATTGAGATGGTTTGGACATGTACAGAGGAGGGATAGTTAGTATATTGCTACCAGGCAGAAGGCCTAGAGGAAGACCAAATGGACTTGGTGAAGGAGGACATGAAGGTCGTCGGTGTAAGAGAAGAAGATACAAAGGATAGGGTGAGATGGAGGCAGATGATTCGATTTGGCGACCCCTGAAGGGAAAAGCCGAAAGGAAAAGAAGAACGAACCGTTTCATGATTTTCACACCATCTGGACAAGTATCACTTTGGATTACGTGAGAAATATAGATTCATCCCTTCTGAGACGAATGCTGGCCTGTGTTCGAAATAAAGGACAGCTGATCAAGTATTGAGGTAGGAATTTTCGTGTTTTCTCTTATAATTACTCAGTTGAAAATGCGAGTCGACTGTTACTTTACATCTGCCATCTTGGAAAATCATTTGTTTTATAATACTTTTGATTCGATGCTGTATATGTACAAACAAACATATGCAAACATGCACACAAAAACGCATACAAACACGAACACAAACACACACCCACACAAAGACATACAAACTATATGCAGACACACACACACACACACACACACACACACACACACACACACAAACACATGTAAATACACACACACACACATACACACACACACACCTATATGCAAGCACACAAGCAAACAGACACTCAAAACATACAAACACATACACATGCAAATGGGCATGCACACACACACACACAAATACAAACAAATACACACAAACATGCACTCTCACACACATACAAATACAAACACACACACGGACATGCAAATTCGCACACACATGTACAAACAAACACATTCAAACAAACAAGAACATACACACACACACACACACACACACATACACAAACATACAAACAAACACATTCAAATGGAACACACATAGAAACACAAACAAACACATTCAAACACACACATGCCAATGCATGCACACACACACACACACACACACACACACACACACACATACATACAAAACACAAATAAAGATATTCAAACAACCTCACACACATATTTAACGCAAACAAGCACATACAAACACACACACACACACACACACACACACACACACGTGTGTGTGTGTGTGTGTGTGGGTGCGCCATTTGCATGTGTTTGTTTGTGTGTTTGTACAAATGTGTGTTTGCATCTTTGTATTTGTGTGTGTGTGTGTGTGTGTGGGTGCGCCATTTGCATGTGTTTGTTTGTGTGTTTGTACAAATGTGTGTTTGCATCTTTGTATTTGTGTGTGTGTGTGTGTGTGTGTGTGTATGTGTGTGTATATATCACACACACACACACACACACACACACACACACACACAGTCGGCCCTCTACTTTACAGTTTCAGTGCCGTAACCTGGAGTTTTTGTAAGTAGAGGTGCATTTTACATGTAAAACGTGTGATTCGTTCTAAGGCTCCCAAGACTACCCCATAAACCCTTTAAAACTTATTAAAGTACACCAATTTTGGATGAAATATGTGTTAAAAGTAAAAGAAAATTGTTTACCTTTTTTTAAATTTCTCAAAACACCCATGTGACGCTTTAAAGTCTGGTGGTTGCTGGTCGGAAGAACCCCCACCACCACCCTCCTTCACGAGGTCCTTAAATATGGCGGTTGCTTTTTCTGAAATACTGTAATCGCCTCCACCACTGTATCCTTGCTTCTAATGCCTCCTTCTGCTTCAATATCGTCCCAATTGTAGAGGGGTTTTGGACATACTCCTTTGCTATTTCTCTCAATCGCATCCCACTTTCATATTTTTTTATTGTCTCCTGCTTCACTTCGATTGATAACGGAGACCGCTTATTCTTTTTGGTGTCACCAGGAATCACTTTCTTTGGGTCCATGATGGATAACAAAATATATAACGCTGCAAAGATCTTTCTAAAAAAAGTCATGAGCCAACAGTCCTGTTCAACTCTCCGTTCACGAACAAACAGGAAGTATGGGTACAGTTCAGCTTCCACCTGGCCAATGGAAGGCCAGCGGGGCGAGATGTGGGGGGACAGCCAATGAGAGAGCAACTTGCGCATTGTTTGAATGTTTAATGGCGCATTTGAATTTTTGA
The DNA here is from genome assembly GCA_024760905.1 of Plotosus lineatus. NCBI lineage: Eukaryota > Metazoa > Chordata > Actinopteri > Siluriformes > Plotosidae > Plotosus > Plotosus lineatus. Next base: position 63,989,481 of record CM045734.1, read on the forward strand.
ATGACGCTTTTTTTGCTTTTCGTAAAAATCGGTTGTTTTTGTAAAAAGAGGCTACATTACAAAGTATTAAAAGTAACTTTTGCTGGCTGCCCAATACTTATTGGCCTCCCATTTTCACAAATTGTTTAAAAATCATACAATGTGATTTCCTGGATTTTTTTTACATTCTGTCTCTCAAGCTTGATGTGGGCTGATGATGAAAATTACAAACCTCTCTTATCTTTTTAAATGGGTGAACTTGCACATTTTACATTGCCCAATACTTATTGGCCCCACTGTATACACAGTCGGCCTCCTTCTTATGAAAAATCCTGTATACGAAAATCATTTTCCTGAAGACATGGTCAACAAACGCATGCACGCACACACACACATGTTATTTCTGGTGCCATGGTCACTGCAAGATTTTAACTCTACTAAGAAGACATGGTCAACATGAATTAAGTACCTTAAAAGGTATGCTTTTATGATTTTTAAAGGGTTTATGGGGTAGTCTTGGTAGTGTTGGAACAAATCATGCTATTAAAGTCTTTATTAATTATTATTATGACCTAAGGTAATGTTTAAAATGTTTGTGTGTTATATTTTATTTACTGTAGTGTAGCATGTTTGTCATTTTGTTTTGTTATCCAATGTATTACTTTTCTTGTTCTTTTATGTCCTTTTTGTTATGGTCTGTGTTTTGGGGGACTTTGATTTTGGCGCTGTGCCTCTAACTAACTGTTTACTTCCTGAGGGGCGTGGCTGAGCTGCTCAACAGCACACACCTGAATTCAGTATTCTCATTTATTCCCAATAAACAAAAGCACGCTTATTTCTGTGCCAGAGAATTAACTCACATCAACATCACCGCTTCTTTGGTCTTTAACGCCTCTTACTCTCGCACTCTAAGATTCTGTTTTGTAAACACTTCGGATGGGGGGTGTGGCTGAGCTGCTTGGACTTAATGCAGTTAATACCTGAATTCCGTCATTTCATGCCTAATGCAATACGTTCCTCCAGTGGGCATTTTTTTAAAACTACAGTGCTGTATGTTTATAAAAAGAATGCATTGAAAGATGTTTTTATGCGTATGCTGTATAATGTTTATATTTTATCATCAATAAATATAACAGTAAAAATTGAAAAGTTTTTCTTAATCATTACTACATTTTACTACATTAATACTGTATTAATGAGTATGGCTGTCTATAGAATGTGTTTAAGAAGCATATTTTAGCACATGTAATAGATACAGAGTATTTTACTTCCGGCTGCTCATTCGCGCACGTGACGTGATACATGGGGTTTTACTTCCGACTACAGAACTCGCGGATCATCTCGATTCGTGGGAGGGCCCAGAACTGAACCCCTGCGAATGTCAAGGGCCTACTGTATACATAAATACTTAGTCTCAACAATGTAGAGCAATGTAGTGTGTGGAAAAGAGGTGAAGAAGCGTGTACAGGCAGGGGTGAATGGTTGGAGAAACGTGTCCGGTGTGAAGTGTGATAGGAAGGTATTGGCAAGAATGAAAGGAAAAGTGTACAAGACGGTGTTGAGGCCAGCGATGTTGTATGGTTTAGAAACAGTGGAACCGGGAAAAAGACAGGAGGCAGAGCTGGAGGTAGCAGAGATGAAAATTTCTAGGTTCTCTTTGGGAGTAACGGGGCTGGATAGGATCAGGAACGAGTACATCAGAGGGACAGCACATGTAAGAGGTTTTGGAGACAAAGTCAGAGCAAAGTCATGGTTTGGACATTTACAGAGGAGGGATAGTGAGTATATTGGTAATAGGATGCTGAGGTTGGAACTACCAGGCAGAAGTCCTAGAGGAAGACCAAAGAGAAGTTTTATGGATGTGGTGAAGGAGAACATGAAGGTAGTTGGAGTAAGAGTAGAAGATGCAGAGGATAGGGTGAGATGGAGGTGGATGGTTCGCTGTGGTGACCCCTGAAGGGAACAGCCAAAATATATATATTGTGTGTATATATCCAATTTAATCCTCCATTTATCACTACAGTTTTCATTCTTCTGTAATCACCTGAAGAGAGAGGATGGTTTAACCACCCCTCTAAACAGATCTGTAGTGATAAATGGAGTTTCAATAGAAAGTCTTTGTCCTGTCCTTTTATTTTTATTATTATTACATATATACAGTTGGCACCCTACTTCTGACACCCCATGAGTATGAAAATTCCGGGTTATGAAAAACATTTTCCTTAGTTTTCGTGCCCGGGATACGAAAACAACCTCCTATTACGAAAAGTGCCAAATGCGCCATTCAAACGCGCCAATCAAAATTTAGGAAAAGAGTTGCGCTCTCATTGGCTGTCTCCCATAATCCCGTCCGCTGGCCTGCCATTGGCTAGGAGGGATGACGCAGCTGAAAGTTACCATACTGCTTGTCACCATACTTCCTGTTTGTCACTTGTGTGAAGGAGAGTTGACTGTTGGCTTGTTTTGAGATTGATCATGCAGTGTTATATTTCGTTATCGCCAAAACCCCTCTACGATCGGGACGATATTGAACCAGAAGGAGACCTTAAAGCGGAAATACAGTGGCGGAGGCCATTAGTTCGGCACAATATTAAAACAGAGTGCTCTGTGGGAGAAGACCTTCGATCTCGCAAGGAAGCAAGTAATATTGAATGAGGACCCCTGATCTTTTAAACAGGTACTGTAATTCTGCTTTAAATAAAACATCCCGTCCATTTAAACATTTAAATAGAATTGTTCCGTCAGCTGCCCGAGTTTTGTGTTTGTGTGAGAGAGAGAGCGAGAGAGAGAGAGAAGGAGGCTTAACTCTTTAGTTTTTAGTTTTTTTTAAGTTCTTTAATTCAGTAAATGTTTAATAAATGTGGTGTATGTGAGCAAAACGCAGCTCATCTGGACCTCCGATCCCTCAAGGAATCAAGTTAAAGTTGAGTTTGGACCTCCAATCTGTCAAGCAGGGAATGCACTTTAAATTCCACGTCTTAAAATGCACCAGCGTCCTGCTTGTGGGCATGGCCCACAGAGTCACAATAAACATTTAATGTGTATACAATACACATTTAATGCATACTGTATTGTGTGTGTGTGAGAGAGAGAGAGAGAGACAGGTGTGTGTGTGTGTGTGTGTGTGTGTGTGTGTGTGTGTGTGTGTGTGTGTGTGTGTGTGAATAAAAAATGTTTAATAATGGTTTAATTAATAAATATGTTCATAAAATGTTTAAATGGTTTGATAAATAATTTTCTTTTACTTTTAACACATTTCATACATATTTCAGACAAAATTGGTGTACTTTTATCATTTTTAAAGGGTTTATGGGTTAGTCTTGGGAGCCTTGGAACGAATAAGGCGTTTGACATGTAAAATGTGCCAACCTACTTACGAAAACGCAGGTTCCGCAAAAGGCTCTGGAACGGATTAATTTCGTAAGTAGAGGGCCAACTGTATATGTATATATGTGCATGTGTATGTTTGTGTTTGTACATATGTATGTGTATTTGTATGTTTGTGTATTTGTATGTGTTTTTGTGCGTATGTATGTGTGTGTGTATATATATATATATATATATATATATATATATATATATATATATATATATATATACACACACACACACACACACACACACACACATATACACACACATATATATATATACACAAAAATAAAAGGACAGGACAAAGACTTTCTATTGAAACTCCATTTATCACTACAGATCTGTTTCGAGGGGTGGTGAAACCATCCTCTCTCTTCAGGTGATTATAGAAGAATATTCTTCTATAATCACCTGAAGAGAGAGGATGGCTTCACCACCCCTCGAAACAGATCTGTAGTGATAAATGGAGTTTCAATAGAAAGTCTTTGTCCTGTCCTTTTATTTTTGTTTATTTGCTCTACCAAAAAGTATTGAGCACTCTCCTACGGAAGGATCTACTCAGAAAATCCTCCACATATATATATATGTATATATATTATGTTAACATATGTATACGTATTATATGTTATAATATATACACAGTGAGTCGTCGACTTACGACCTATGCGAGTTATGTCTGATCGATTTTACGACCACAGAAGTCGTGAAGCATGATTCATGGCAGTGCAGTGCGAGTGTTGTGTACGACAGCACCAGCATCTTAAAGGGCCAAACAGGAGATGATGCAGCTTCACTTTCTAACTGCTCAGAGCAAATTTATTCATCCACTTTCAATGCCACGTCACTGTGGCGCAAAGCGGTGAGCCAATCCTTTCTGTGTGCTCGGGTCCGATACCCTGAAGCGCTAATTTTATTGGACTCAAACGCTGCAGTGTTTATGTGACAGGAAGCACGTCCCAAGTTTAGGCAATCAGCTGGTCTGCAGGTTGAAGTTTTTCCATGTCTGTCCATTTGTGTTTGCTTGCCAGCTGTGCTTGGCTTCATGGAAATGAGCTGATCAAAACGAGGGAAATTTATCTCTTTACTCAAACAACACACGCAGTCTGTGGCTGTTTTTATAATCCAATAAAATTGGAGTTTGAAGCTATCGGACCCGCCCACACAGTGGAGTACAGAAAGGATTGGCTCTCCGCTGCGTGTCACAGTGATGTGGAGCTGAAAATAGATGTATAGATTTAAATGCGTGAGTGTATTTGGACAGAAAGTCGACATACGACCAGATCGAATTTACGAACGATCTGGCGATGACTATCTGTGTGTGTGTGTGTGTGTGTGTGTGTGTGTGTGTGTGTGTATATATATATATATATATATATATATATAATGTTTTGTTTTTTTTACTAGAAATGGCGCTGGGTAACCTGCAGCCAGTTACAGGAGCTCTTCACCTTGTTTTCCCAGTTTTTCTCTTTTCTATTGTATATAGGCATGTTTCTTTTTCTTTTTTCAAAATGGGTGAACCCTTGTGCAATTCTGTATTTGGGAAGCCCACTTTTACAACGTTTTTGTTTTGTTTTGCACTTTTATTTTCACTTTTTTGATTGGCGTCAGGAAACTCATCCACCGACAGCTCTGAAGAACACAGGTCTTACACATGTGAGACCCTCCTTGGCCTGCGTGGCCCCTCTTTCCTTCATGCGGAGAAGCCTGTTGTTCCCGCGGCCATACGGAGGAAAAGGAGAGGCTGTAGAGGTGGACAAAAGACGCGGAGGACATATGTTACCTTTGTCATCATGGGAAATGTCCACGTTATGTTCAAGATCGAGGAGCTGCTAGTGCTAACCCGGCAGCAGGGAGATTACCGGGACTGCAGCCTCATGTGTTTTTCGGAGACGTGGCTGAATGAACACACACCGGACCCTGCGGTTTCTCTGAACGGATTTACACTGGTGCGCGCAGACCGGAGTGTGGCGGAGAGCGGAAAGAAGAAAGGAGGGGGCTTGGTGGTTTACGTGAATGAACAGTAATGCCACCTGGCCAACGTGCATGTGAAGGAACAGATGTGCACGCGGGACCTAGAGCTGCTCGCGGTGAGCGCACGGCCATATTGTCTACCGAGGGAGTTTTCAGATGGGATTCTGTTTTGCATGTCCATTCCGCCCTCGGCTGATGCGGCGGCTGCGTGTGAGCGTCTCCACAGCACTGTCAGTCAAACGCAGACTCATCACCCCCACGCCATAATTCTGATTAGCGGGGACTTCAACCGCGCCTCTCTCTCGACGTTCACGCAGTACATGTAGTGTACCACGAGAGACAATAAGACGCTGAACTAGCTGTATGCAGTGAAGGATGCTTACACCTCCATCCCCCTGCCCCCACTGGGACGCTCGGATCACAACCTCATCTACCTGCTCCCCCAATACACACCCAGGCTGCAAAAAGAACCTGCGCAGAAAAGGTCTGTGAAAGTGTGGACTGAGGAGATCAATGAGCGACTGAGGCACTGTTTCCAGACCACAGACTGGAGCATGCTCTGTGACTCCTTTGGTGATGACATCGATGGCCTCACACACTGTATCACGGACGACATGAACTTTTGTGTGGACAGCACTGTGCCAACACAGAGGGGATGGTGCTTCTCCAACAACCACCCGTTGGTCACCCCTGAGCTTAAAGTTCTCCTGAACCAGAAGAAGAGGGCTTTCATCTTGGGGAATAGAGAGGAGCAGAAGAAGGTTCATCGTGAGCTCCAGTGGAGGATCAGGAGGGCCTAGAAGGATTATGGGAAGAAGATGGCGAAGAAGCTGGCCCAGAACAATGCCCAGGATGTCTGGAGAGGACAAAAGACTATGTCTGGATTTGGACAGAGTGTCAGAGGGATAGCTGATGGTGACCAGCGATGGGCGGATGAATTAAACTGTTACTTCAACAGGTTTGATTCTGCTCCCCTCCCTGTTCCCCCCCTCTTCACACGTCTCCAGCCCAGCGGACACCTCCCCCTTCCCCAGGCCAACTTCACCTGACTGCAGCAGCCCCACAGACGCATCTCCCTCCCTCTGCAGCCCACCCCCAGTCCCCCGCTCACTCCCCCCTCTCCCTCGCGTCGGGCCAGGTGAGGAGACAGTTGAGGCGACTGAACCAGAGGAAATCTGCAGGACCAGATGGCATCAGTCCCAGGCCGCTGAGTACCTGTGCAGATCAGCTCTGTGAGGTCCTCTGCCACCTTTACAACCTGAGCCTCAGCCTGGAGAAGGTCCCTGTCCTGTGGAAGCCCTCTTGTGTGGTCCTGGTTCCTCAAACAGCACAAGCCAAGGAACCGGCCCACTATAGACCTGTCGCCTTGACTTCCCACCTCATGAAGACCATGGAGAGGCTCATCCTCGACTACCTCCGCTCTGTGGTGAGCCCCACCCTAGACCTGCTGCAGTTCGCCTACAGGCCCGACATCGGGGTAGAAGACCCGTCATCTACCTGCTGCAACAGGCGCTCACCCACCTGGAGACTGCCGGCAGCGCTGTGAGGGTCATATTTTTTGACTTCTCCAGTGCCTTCAACACCATCAGGCCAGCGCTTCTGCGGGGGAAGCTGGAGGACGCGGGAGTGGATGGGCACCTTGCTGCCTGGACCATCAACTACCTCACTAACCGTCCACAGTACGTGCGGCTGTGAGTCAGAGGTGGTAGTCTGTAGCACGGGGGCACCCCAGGGCACCGTCCTCTCATCTTTCCTCTTCACCATCTACACCTCGGACTTCACCTACAACACGGACAGCTGCCACCTCCAGAAGTTCTCTGACGACTCTGTCATCGTAGGTCGTGTGTCAGAGGGGAACGAGCTGGAGTACCGGTCGGTCATCATCGATTTTGTGGACTGGTGTGAGCGAAACCACCTATGCTTGAACACTAGTAAGACAAAGAAGATGGTGGTCGACTTCTGGAGAAGGACACCAACACACTCACTGGTGAACATCCAGGGACAGGACATTGAGACAGTGGACGGTTTCAAGTACCTGGGTGTTCACCTCAACAATAAACTGGACTGGTCCCACAACACCAACGCCCTGTACAAGAAGGGCCAGAGTCGCCTCCACCTTCTGAGGAGACTTAAGTCCTTCGGAATATGCAGACCTCTGCTTAGGACATTTATGACTCTGTGGTAGCCTCTGCAATCCTCTACGCTGCTGGGCCCCGGGCAGCACAGAGCGGGACAGAAAGGAGCTGAGCAACTCCTTCAGTGGACGACTGAGACATCCTCAGTGCAGGAAGGAGCATTACCGCAGGTCTTTCATCCCTACCGCTGTCAAACTGTACAACGCCACTTTGTAATTGTCTGTAAATTGACTGGTTCTGTGCAATAAAAAATCCTTGCAATAATCCATTTTAATCAGCCACATTTACCTTCTGTGACTGTGAACCATATCCGTCTATCTACTCTGCCCTCAAAGATACTTATATATTATATATAGATAGCCAGTCTACAAAGTTTTATTCTATTATTTTTATATTATTTTTATATTTTATTTAATTTATCTTTTATTATTCTGTTTTAATATTCATGACTATCAATGATGCACCTTTCTAATCTTTTTTTCCACCCCCTACTTATTGTACTTCGAGAGCCTGTAACAGTGAATTTCTCCATTGTGAGATCTTATCTTTTATATACAAGTCTCAAAAATTCAGGTGACCGGTCAGTACTTTATTAAAACACCCGAACGAAAATACGTAAGAAGTTAATATCAGAGTTCACAACAAACAAACTTCGACAACTCGGAACACTCATTTTCTAGTAAAATAGAAAAAAAAAAACCGCGTGGATGTTCGCAGTCGGCACAAATTGTAGACTTCTCCAGGAAATATAAAAACTATAATAAAACTTCAATAGTTTGCACATATAAAGCATACGGTCCTTGTCGTGTTCTCATGAACGGAACGTTTAGTTTCAGCAGAAGCCAGAGTTCATTTATGTACGGAACCGGAAGTATTTTATAAAAGCGAGTGGTCTTGAAACCGAAGTTGTGTGTGCGAGTCTTTGCGTGTTAGGGCAGTTATAGAAGCCGTATTAATCGCAAACAGAGGGTTTACAGAGAAAACAGCAAACAGAGGGCATGTCGTAAACTGGTAATGCCGCAAATGGCCGGAATGCCGTAAATCGTCTCCGACTTTACTAACCTAGTAAGTTTGCCTAGTAACGTTATCATTAAAAATGTCTGAATTGGCAGTAGTGGTTCATGAGAAAACATTAAAAAAAATATCCTTTGAAAGATGATTTCGAAATACTCGATATCAGTTCAGATTCTGAGTCCGAGCAGGACATGGAGTCCGATTCAACTGATGGTGATGTCACCATGGAGGACTCTTTGAATGTTCACACAAGAAGAACAGATAGCGATTATAGTTTAGTTACGTTTAATCTCTCTCCATCATAGTATTTTTATAATACTCCATTATGACAGTGTCCAAAAATACCTAAATTTTAAATTGGTTACACAGTCATCACAGATTGGTGCTATAGTTGTTAAAATGTTTGTGTTTTTATTGTATTAGATTAAGGTGCTATTCCTATTTTTGTTGTACTTGAGTTTTTTCTCAGATCTATTTGATCAGCATTGTTTGCAAGAGCAAGTTGAATTAGACATTGCGATATTATATTTTGTATCAGCAGTATTATATTTTATATCTAGTGAGTAGTCGATATGCAGAATGCTATCAGGAATAGACTGACTTGGATTGTATTAATATTTGCGTTTTTTGCTTTCAATATTATTAAATTTAAAGTTCTTTAAAAAGGTCAAATTCAGTAAACTTGTTTTATTTTATGTATGACATTGAATTTGTAATTTTTAACTTCATTAAAAAATTTTCATAGTTGCTAACTTATCACTATTTTGTTCCTCATTTCCAGTTACATGTAATAGTGGTCTTTCTCTGTGAAAAATCCAAATGTTCGATTCTTTTAGAACTTGAAATTTCAGGCAACCATTTTGCATAATCGATGGGTTACACAAATTATTATAGGTGACCGAACTATAGGTTACCAGAACCATTTACCCGTGAACAAAAAATAGGTTGCGTAAACTTTCAAAAAATTCGAGGTGTGTGTGTGTGTGTATGTATGTATATATATATATATATATGTGTATGTGTATATATATATATATATGTATGTGTATATATATATATATATATATATATATATATATACACACACACACACACACACACACATACATACAAACACACGCCAAAATGCATACAAACACACAGACAGAAACACACATATATACAAACACATTCAAACACACACAATCAAAAACAAACATGCAAACTTTCACAAACACATGCAAACACACTCTCTCTTTGTCCGTCAAACTCATCCTAGGAACTGGGAACGTCTACTTGTGGGTGCGAAGATGGCTTGTCAGTCCAATCTGCGCTTGGAAAGTTGTGGTGCAGTATGGGCAGGGTATCATGGCTGCCGCTGGGCTTGGAAGATCTGCTATTCCTGTCTTGCCTGCGTTTCTCAGCTGTAGCAATTCTGTTGGTTTCGTATGACTCGGCACCCTTGCATATAGCTGCTCTCCATGAATTCCTATCCATAGCTGCTTTCTCCCAAGAGACGTGCTTGATGTTACAGGCATGCAGTGAAGCTTTCAGGGTGTCTTTAAAGCGCTTCTTCTGTTTTCCTTGGGATCGTTTACCATGCTGTAGTTCGCCAAACAAAAGTTTCTTTGGGAGCCGATGGTCAGGCATTCAATCAACATGGCCTGCCCAGCATAACTGGGTCTGCATCAGGATGGTATAGATGCTGGGAAGGTTTGCTCGGGTGAGCACCTCTGTGTCTGGGATCTTGTCTTGCCACTTTATGTCAAGCAATTTTCTTAGGTACGTGGTGTGGAAATGATTTAGCTTCTTGGCATGACGTTGGTAGACCGTCCAAGTCTCACAGCCAGAGAGCAGGGTGGTGATCACTACTGCTTTGTAGACCTTGAAGACCTTGAACTTAATTTCTGTGGTGATGCCTCTTCTATCCCACACATTCTTATGGAGTCTACCAAAGGCAGCACTTGCTTTAGCAAGTCTTGATGTTGACCTCATCATCCATGACAACCGTGCAGGAGAGTGTGCTGCCAAGATATTTAAACTTGTCCGCTGCTTTCAGTTTTTGTCCATTGACAAGGATGTTGGGTCCAACGTAGGTTTCCCCTTGGGCTGGTTGGTACATCACCTCAGTCTTCTCAGTGCTGATTGTCAACCCAAAGTTGTTGCAGGCATCAGAGAACATCTCAACACTGTGTTGCATATCCGCCAATACCTCCTTTCCAGGGCATACCCCCACCTCTCTAGATTTTCCTGCACTTGTTCTCTGCTCTCATTTTTTCTTGTCATCATCATCATCATCCGCAAAGTCCGGGGTCGGGTCGTGGGGGCAGAAACCTAAGCAAAGAGGTCCAGACGTCCCTCTCCCTAGCCACCTCCTCCAACTCTCCCAAGGGGACACCGAGGCGGTCCCAGACAAGCCGAGAGACATAGTCCCTCCAGTGCGTTCTAGGTCGACCCCGGGGTCTCTTCCCGGTTGAACATGCCTGAAACACCACACCAGGGAGGCATTCTGACCAGATGCCCGAGCCACCTCAACTGGCCCCTCTCAATGCGGAGGAGCAGCGGATCTACTCCGAGCTCTTCCCGGATGGCGGAGCTTCTCACCTTATCTCTAAGGGAGAACCCCGCCACCCGGCGAAGGAAGCTCATTTCAGCTGCTTGTATCCGTGATCTTGTTCTTTCGGTCATTACCCAAACCTCGTGACCATAGGTGAGGGTTGGAACGTAGATCGACTGGTAAATTGAGAGCTTCGTCTTGCGGCTCAGCTCCTTCTTCACCACGACGGACCGGTACAGGCACCGTCTGTCGATCTCTCGTTCCATCCTTCCCTCACTCGTGAACAGGACCCCAAGATACTTAAACTCCTCCACTTGGGGCAGGACCTCATTCCCGACCCGGAGGGTGCATTCCACCCTTGTCCGACTGAGAACCATGGCCACAGACTTGGAGGTACTGATCCTCATCCCGGCTGCTTCGCACTCGGCTGAAAATCACTCCAATAAGAGCTGGAGGTCCCGACTTGATGAAGCCAAAAGGACAACACCATCCGCAAAAAGCAGAGATGAGATCCAATGGCCACCAAACCAGAACCCCTCAATGCCTCGACTGCGCCTAGAAATTCTGTCCATAAAAATTATGAACAGAATCGGTCACAAAGGACAGTCTTGGCAGACTCCAACTCCCACCGGAAACAAATTCGACCTGTTGTTACCAATACGGACCAAACTCTGGCTCCGATGATACAGCGACCGAATGGCTCGTAGCAACAAATCTGGAACGCCGTACTCTTGGAGCACGCCCCACAAGATCGTTCGAGGGACACGGTCGAAAGCCTTCTCCAAATCCACAAAGCACATGTGGACGGATTGGGAAAACTCCCAATCCACAAAGCACATGTGGACGGATTGGGAAAACTCCCATGCCCCCTCCAGAATCCTGTGGAGCGTATAGAGTTGGTCAAGAGTGCTATGGCCAGGACGAAAACCACACTGTTTCTCCTGAATCCGAGGTTCGACTATCGGTCGGATCCTCCTCTCTAGTACCCTTGCATAGACTTTCCCAGGTAGGCTGAGGAGTGCAATTCCCCGATAATTGGAACACACCCTCCGGTCCCCCTTCTTAAAAATCGGGACCACCACCCCAGTTTGCCAATCCAGAGGTACAGCCCCGATGACCACGCGATGTTGCAGAGACGTGTCAACCAAGACAGTCCTACAGCATCCAGAACCCTGAGATATTCTGGGCGGATCTCGTCCAAACCTGGAGCTCGACCACCGAGGAGCTTTTTGAAAACCTCAGTGACCTCCACTCCAGTGATGGGCGGACCCCCACCAAAACCCCCAGGGTCTTCCTCTTCCACGGAGGGCGTGTTGGTGGGATTGAGGAGGTCCTCAAAGTATTCCCTCCACCTCTCGACGACATCCCCAGTCGAGGTAAGCAGCTCCCCACCTCCACTGTAAACAGTGTTTGTGGAGAACTGCTTCCCCCTCCTCAGGCGTCGAATGGCGGTCCAGAACCTTTTTGAGGCCAACCGATAATCACTCTCCAGGCCCTCACCGAACTCCTCCCACACCCGAGATTTTTCATCTGCGACAGCCTTGGCTGCTGCACGTTTGGCCTGCCGATACCTGTTTGCTGCCTCGGGAGTCCCACAGGCTAATAAAACCCGATAGGCCTCCTTCTTCAGCTGGACGGCCCCCTTCACCGCAGGTGTCCACCACCGGGTTTGGGGATTACTGCCACGACAAGCACCGATGACCTTACGGTCACAGCCATGGGCTTCCGCCTCAGCAATGGAGGCATGAAACATGGCCCATTTGGATTCCATGTCCCCTGCCTCCTCCAGAATGTGGTTGTAGCTCTGCCGGAGGTGGGAGTTAAAGGCCTCTCGGACAGGGGACTCCGCCAAACGTTCCCAGCAGACCCTGATTACACGCTTGGGCCTGCCAGGTCTGGTTCACCCGAGTGTCCAGAACATATGGTCGCAAGTCCGATGACACGACTACAAAGTCAATCATCAAACTGCGACCTAGGGTGTCCTGGTGCCAAGTGCACTTATGGGCATACTAATGTTCGAACATGGTGTTCGTGATAGACAAACTGTGATAAGCACAGAAGTCTAACAACGAAACACCATTCAGGTTCAGACTGGAGAGGCCATACCTACCGATCACACCCTTCCAGGTCACACTATCGTTGCCCACATGAGCCTTGAAGTCTCCCAAGACAACGAGTGAGTCTCCCGAGGGAGCGTTCTCCAACCCCCCCCGAAAGACCCCAAAAAGGGTAGGTACTCTGAACTGTCATTTGGTGCATAAGCACAAATAACAGTCAGGACCCGTCCCCCCACCCGAAGACGGAGGGAAGCTACCTTTTCGTCAACTGGGGAGAACCCCAACATTTGGGCACCGAGACGGGGGCAACAAGGATACCCACACCGGCTCGCCGCCTATCCCCATGAGCAACTCCAGAATAGAATAAGGTCCATCCTCTCTCGAGATGGATGGTTCCAGAGCCCAAGCTATCCGTTGAGGTGAGCCCGACTATATCTAGTCAGTATCTCTCCACCTTGCGCACCAGATCAGGCTCCTTCCCTGCCAGAGAGGTGACATTCCATGTCCCGAGGGTCAGAGTAAGTAGCCGAGGATTGGTCCAACAGAACCCATGCCTTCGGCTACCACCCAACTCGCACTGCACCTGACCCCTAAAACTCCTCCCACGGGTGGTGGGTCCATGGGAGGGCAGACCTATGTCTCCTTTTCGGGCTAAGCCCGGCCAGGCTCCATGGGCAGAAGCCCGACCACCAGGCACTCGCCTCCGAGCTCCTCCCCCGGGCCTGGCCCCAGGAGGGAACCCCGGTGACCCACGTCCGGGCAAGGGAGACTGCTTCCCGTGCTCTCTCTCAGATGTCATGTGTCATAGGGGTTTTTTGAATCGCACTTCGTCTGGACCTTCACCCCGAACCTGTTTGCCGGATCTGTATTTTTTCTTGTGATTCGCATATTTTATTTGGCATTTGTTTTACGCCGGATGCCCTTCCTGACGCAACTCTCTGCATTTATCTGGGCTTGGGACCGGCGTGAGGGAGAGACACTGGTTTGTGCCCCCCCCCGTGGCTGCATTTTATTTATATATTTATTATATTATTGTTATTATTATATTATTATATATACTAGTCCTTCTCAAAAAATAAAGTTCATTATTTTCTGTCATGCACTGATAAACATTACACTTTCATATATTTTAGATTCATCACACACAACTGAAGTAGTTCAAGCCTTTTATTGTTTTAATATTGATAATTTTGGCAAAAAAAGTAAAGAAAACCCATAAATCCCTATCGCAAAAAATTAGCATATTTCATCCGACCAATAAAAAAAGTCCTTTTAATACAAAAAAAAAGTCAACCTTCAAATAATTATGTTCAGTTATGCACTCAATACTTGGTCGGGAATCCTTTTGCAGAAATGACTGCCTCAATGCGGCGTGGCATGGAGGCAATCAGACTGTGACACTGCTGAGGTGTTATGGAGGCCCAGGATGCTTCGATAGTGAGATAGGAGAGTTGGCTGGCCAATTGAGCACAGTAATACCATGGTCAGTAAACCATTTACCAGTGGTTTTGGCACTGTGAGCAGGTGCCAGGTCTTGCTGAAAAATGAAAATCTTCATCTCCATAAAGCTTTTCAGCAGATGGAAGCATGAAGTGCTCCAAAATCTCCTGATAGCTAGCTGCATTGACCCTACCCTTGGTAAAACACAGAGGACCAACACCAGCAGCTGACATGGCACCCCAGACCATCACTGACTGTGGGTACTTGACACTGGATTTCAGGCATTTTGGAATTTTATTCTCCCCAGTCTTCCTCCAGACTCTGGCACCTTGATTTCCAAATGACATGCAAAATTTGCTTTCATCTGAAAAAAGTACTTTGGACCACTGAGCAACAGTCCAGTGCTGCTTCTCTGTGGCCCAGGTCAGGCGCTTTGACGCTGTTTCTGGTTCAAAAGTGGCTTGACCTGGGGAATGCGGCACCTGTAGCCCAGTCCACTGCTTCCACAGGTCCCCCGGGGTCTGAAATCGGCCTTTCTCCACAATCTTCCTCAGGGTCCGCTCACCTCTTCTGGTTGTGCAGCATTTTCTTCCACACTTCTTCCTTCCCACAGACGTCCCACTGAGGTGGCTTGATACAGTACTCTGGGAACAGCCTATTCGCTCAGAGATTTCTTTCTGTGTCTTACCCTCTTGCTTGAGGGTGTCAATGATGGCCTTCTGGACAGCAGTCAGGTCGGCAGTCTTACCCATGATTGCAGTTTTGAGTAATGAACCAGGCTGGGAATTTTTAAAAGCCTCAGGAATCTTTTGCAGGTGTTTTGAGTTAATTGGTTGTTTGAGATTATTAGGTTAATAGCTCGTTTAGAGTACATTTTCATGATATGGTAATTTTTTGAGATAGGAATTTTGGGTTTTCATGAGCTGTATGCCAAAATCATCAGTATTAAAACAATGAAAGACCTGAAATATTTCAGTTGGTGTGCAATGAATCTAAAATATATGAAAGTTTAATTTTTATCAGTACATTACAGAAAATAATGAATTTCATCACAATCACAATATGCTAATTTTTTGAGAAGGATTATATTTTACGAGGTATGCGCTGGAAAGCTCATTTCTTCCTGAACCCCGATTCGATCCGAGATGCTAAAGAGACTTCAGGCTTCAACTCCACAAAGAACCCTCCCCCGATAGACGAGCTAAAGGATTTCGAAGAGGACATAATGACAATGATCCAATCAACAAAACTCAAATAAGTAAACAACTCCTTTCTAAAAAAAACTGGAAAACGACACCCAAAACATTCAGAATGAAAGCAAACTACTAATCGCCACCGACAAAGCGACAAACTTTTACAAGCTAGAGCCGACAGCATACACCGTCTTACTTCAATGGAACATCACTAAATCCTACAAAAAGCCCAAAACCACACGTGACATCCATAAAGAAAACATAAAAATAGCGATGAAACTCGGCATTAGCGACAGTATAAAATTCACGAACCCCCCAACCTTTGGATCAATGATCCAGCGCCCTATACCACTAGACCACCACTGCCCCTTCCCCAGTACATTTTAAACATTCTTCTGTCATCACCTGAAGAGAGAGGTTGGTTTCGCCGCCCCTCGAAACAGATCTGTAGTGAAAATGAAGTTTCAGTAGGAAGTCTTTCTTCTGTTTTGTTTAATTTTACTTATATACACACACACAAACAAACACATACACACACACAAATACAAACACACACAAAGAAACACACACATTTACAAACAAATACATATAAACATACATACACACACACAAACACATAAGAATACATAAACACATGCAAACACACACGCATATATGTGAGGTGCTCGTCGCACGGACTACTTTTGAGAAAATGGCCAAAAAAGTAAAAATGGTAATTTTTTTTTTTAATCGAAATTCGTATTTTTGCATAAACTATTAAAACAAGCATTCAACTATCACTTGCTCAAGTGAAATCGACTAAAACTCACTAAAAATGTCTTTTATTTCCATTTTTCTGACGAGTACCCTCATAAAACTAGATAAAAACAGTAGCAAACTTACTGGTTTTCGTTGCAATTATTCACTGAGTTCGGTACAAGACACACTATAATCCATACACCAGAACGGCTGTGAAGTCGTCTCTCCATTTTGGATACTGTTTTAATATTAAAATCCTGTTTCGGTGAATAAAATAAAGGTTATAAAGACGATATGCATGTAAATGATGCAGGCTAGTCGCCAAGGAAGATCTGAAACGAGCACACTGATTGGTCAGCTCAGGCTTGCACATGCGCAGTGCCCGTCACACAACTGCTGGTTTACTTCCTGACTCTAGTATACCGCACGTGGAACTTATCTCTGACTTTCTCTTTAATAACAGTAAGTAAGTTTATTTATAAGGTTGTGAATATAGACGCTCCCCGACTTACGTTCGGCCATCCGGAACCAATTAAAAACGTAAGTTGAAAGTGAACGTAAGTTATTACAGTGATGTATGACGGTCATACCGTACTATACATCCCATAAATACCATTACCCTTTCTCATAAAACACCCCGAAATCAATTATTATAAACATAACATTGTAAAATAATATCAACATTAATTTCAAATGAGTTTTACTTATGAACTTATTTATACCGAGTAACTTTACATGAAGCTTAAAAAGCAGCCAATCAAGCCTTACAATATGTGAAGCGCTCAATACCGAAAGTAGTGTACTTGCAAAAGTAGTGTACTTGCTGTGGGTTATACAGACTTCTGGTCTTTCAAGTGCACAAGGGTGCCGTTGAACTCATTTAGAACACAGGCTGCACTGATGCAGTCTCCCAGCAAAGCGGAGAGTTCTTTCTTTTGTGTAAGTAAGCTTTATTCAAGAGATGCATACAAAGAGCAAGTACAAATCATAATGAATATTAATATAAAAATAAGTATACACTCTTAGGATTCTGCTAAAAGATAATAAATACAAAGATTGTGCGGATCCCAGCAGATAGTTAATTCATCTCTGTGTATGAGACTTGCACCCATGCCAGTAGGCTTACACCTCTGACCAACCAGATTTGCTTAGGGTTACAAAAGTCCGCAAAACAGTGTAAACACAAAGATCACAGAGACGACGTCTTAACACAAAGGTAACACGCTATATAACTGATATATATATATATATATATATATACACACACACACACACACACACACACACTCAGTCTGTAGTTTGTAAACAATGAATGCAGCGTCATTGCGTCAGCGTACTACGTTGGTAGTCTAAACTCAAAATTTGACTTTTTTGAAAAAAAACAAACAAACAAAAAAAAAAAGAAAAAACGGATGAACGTAAGTCGGGGAGCGTCTGTACACATAATTTCTGGAAAAGGAGAGTGAAATGTCATCTGTGATGTCTAGCAGCATTAGTATCAATGTTAAATTCGACGCTAGAATTCGGCTTTGAAGATTATTTCTCTCTCTCTCTGTCTCACACACACACACACAGTGTGCAAACGGTTAAATGAGCAGCATGCAGATGAACTAGTGCAATTTGAATGGAAGAAATGAAGTGAGTGGGGCAAATAGTGCAATAGATGCACAAATGAGCAGTCGCCCACCGCTTACAGTCTGTGTGTGTGTGTGTGTGTGTGTGTGTGTGTGTGTGTGTGATATATGTCAGGTCTGCTGGAATATTAAGAAAAAGACATGATTCCATTGCAATGCGGTCAAAGAAAATCCCATATGCTCAGTATTATGTACTTTAGAAACCTAATACTGTATGAGTATTGTATGAGTATTGGTACTTTTCTCTGCATACAAAATTCGATTATGGAATTTTTTTGATAATTTGATTTGTGTGTGATCTTGTCTGGACTGGATATGCTGGCGAAAATTGGTCAAGATCTGAAAAATACTTAAATGTTTTATACCTTTTACATATAAACAAACTGAAGATGATGCCAGCTGTGTTGATGATTTTGATTTTGATGTTGATGAAGAGGCATCTGTTAATAAAAGTGTGATGAGTGGTGTTTGTGAAGATGGGATTTTATCTGCTGAGCAGGATATACTAGTAGATTAAGATGATAATGCTGAGGGCAGAGTTGATGAAGCTTACTTGTATAAAGAGATCAGAGATTTTTGATACATGTTTTTTTTTCAATCAGTATCATTTGAAGGCATTTGAACCTTTATATAATGGTTGAAAAGATACATATTGATCTTATTGGACTAAACAAATGGGGGGAAAAAAGGCATTCTTTATTAATTTTTGGGGCTTACCACGGTGACTGATGGGTTTAAAAAGGGCATGTCAGATTAAAATGAGGATGATTTCTCTTATCTCTTCCTAAAAACTCTTTCTAGACATGGTTTCTAAAAGTTTATATGGCTGAAGTGCATAAAATGTTTGGCTGCTAAGGACTAATGATGTTGGAAGAAGTGCAATCTTTGTGCTCATTTTTCTCTAAAACGTCTTTAGTTGAATGCTAACACAAGAAATGGCATAGCTCGCTCAGTTTTCAAGGTATTGACGGACTTTTTGCTGTGTTTTGCAGCTTTGGGCCTCTATCTGACTGTGTAAAAAGCTAATTTTTGGACCCAAGAGCCTACTTTCGGTGGAGTGGCTCACATATGTACAAACACACAAAACGCATACACAAACACATGCAAACACACTCGCACACACAGAAACATACATGTACAAACACACACACACATAGAAACACACCCAAACACATGCATATACAAACACATATATATATATACACACACACACACACGCAACAGCAGGGATTTAGCTCAGTTGTTAGAGCGTCCACTTTATCCTCCGGAAGGTCGGAGTTTAAATCCGGCCGCATCATACCATAAGACATTAAAATTTGGTAGTTATTGCTTCCTGCTTGGTGCTCAGCATCAAAGGATAGAACAACGCAATAACTGGCGCTGCACAGTGGCGACAGGTGCCCGGAGCACAGAAAAACACCAAAGAGCGCTTTGAGCATAATAGTCAGTATGGATAAAGCGCTATATAAATCTACTACTACTACCTGAACACATGCAAATACACACACATATATCCACAAAACACACACAAGCAAACACACAGCACACACAAACACCCGCAAATACACACATACACATATATACAAACACAAACACAAAAACACATACAACAAACACATGCACACACACATATGCACAAACACACACACACAGAAACACAAACACACACAAACGAATTCAAATATACACAAACACATGCAAACACACACACACAAACACACATCCACCCATAAACACACACACACACCCAAACACATGTAAATACACACATATATACAAAACTCACAAAGACACACAAACAAACAGATACACAACACACATATATACAAACACACATACACACACACACACACACACACACTCACAATCCCATACAAACACATGCACACACAGAGACACACAAACAAACACATGCAGACTCTCTCTCTCTCTCTCTCTCTCTCTCTCTCTCTCACACACACATGCAAACACACATGCACACAATCAAACACACAAACACACACACACACAGAAACACATATATACGAACATAAACACATTCAAACACACATGAACAAACCCATGCACACACACATATTCAAACACAGACAAACTTCTCACCTTCAAACACACACACACACACACACACACACACACACAAGCTTGTTTTATAATTTATAGCCTGACTATGATCCATCTGCTCTCTCTTTCTTTCTCTGTCTTTCTGTGTGTGTGTGTGTGTGTGTGTGTGTGTGTGTTTGAAGGTGAGAAGTGTTACACACTGACTTTTTAAGATTAGCATCTCAGCAAGGGATTATTGGTTGGAAGAGAGGAAATAACCTTTGGTCCGTTGTTCTGTAGTTCAACGCTCTTTAGTGTTCTAGCTTTAAAGGGTCGTACGTTTTCACTGAGAACCCACAGAACCCAGTTTTACATCAGCACTGCTGGAGAAAAGCAGTTTTGACTGTGCAGTTGTGTAAAGGAGTTTATTACATTAGTATTACTGAGTTATTTGTTCTGTGTCATAATAAACTATTAATTTCAGCATTCTATTACTCTATTAAACTATTAATCTGCAGCATTAAAATTAGATTTAATCTCTCTCTTTGTGTGTGTGTGTGTGTGTGTGTGTGTGTAGCTGACACACACAATCTGCAGAGTTTACACACCATCCTGTCGACCGGATCACCGTTAAAGCCTCAGAGTTATGAATACATTTACCGCTGCATCAAACACAACGTCCTGCTCGGCTCCATCACAGGTACAACTGTGTGTGTGTGTGTGTGTGTGTGTGTGTGTGTGTGTGTGTGTGCGTGCGCGTGTGTGTCTGTGTGTGTGTGTGTGTGTGTGTGTGTGTAAGAGAGAGAGGAAGAGAGCTCACCCTGTTCAAACAAATTAGCATCAGTGCTAACAGCTGTTGTGAACTGAGGGTGGTGTGTGATTGTGTACCTGAGACCACATGAGATGTTCTTGTCTGTTATTCTGTCTCTTTCTCTCTCTCCCCCCTCCTTCTCTGTGTGTGTGTGTCACTGAGGTTTCTCAGTGTGGTGCTATCACACACCACCTGTGCCCACCAACCCCCATTGCTCAGACAGCTGAGCAGTGCTGTCAGTGTGTGTGGTGTGTGTGTGGTGTGTGTGTGTGTGTGTGTGTGTGTGTGTGTGTGTGTGTGTGTGTGCGCGCGTGCATGAGTGACTACAAAACATTACTAAAAACATCTAATAATTTACTTCAGCAATGAAATAAATGATAAGTCATCACTGTCAAAGAGAAACAATGAATATAATAACTTTATACACACTTTATAATAATTGTACAATCTCTGTTATAATCACACACTATATAATAATCACACTGTAAATCACACTATATAATAATCATGTGCTCTATAATACTCACATGTTCTGTAATAATCACTCTCTATAATAACCACACACTATTATAATTTTGCTCGATAATAGTCACACTATAATAGTCACATGCTGTATAATCACATGCTCTATAATCACACATTTAAGAATCACACTCTATAATTATCACACACTACATAATAATGACACAGTCGTTATGTTATACTCTGTAATAACCACACATCTTGTAATCATATGCTATAATAATCACCCACTGTAATAACCATACACTAGCAATAACCACACACTATATAATAATTACACACTGTAATAATCAAACACTCTATAATCAGACACTGTAATAATCACACATTCTGGACTAATCACACACTATTAATGATCACCCACTATATAATAATCACACAATATATAATAATCACACCACACGCTCTATAATAATTACATACTACTGTATAATAATCACACGCTCTACAATAATCACACGCTCTATAATAATCACACTGTAATATCTTCATCATTCATTCTCTGAACTGCTTAATCCAAATTAGGGTCACATTGAAGCTGGCACCCATCTCAGCCAACTCTGGGCATGGGTAGAGTACACCCTAGACAGCTCACCACTCCAATGCAAGGCATAAACACATCGACGACAACTCAACGGCCTCTGTGCAAATGACATCAGTGGTTCTTTTACATGAACTTCTCCCCACAGACAGTGAGAGATATGGCTGGGCTTTGATAACCCAGTTAGCTGCACTGGAATAACAGCAGTGACACATTGGTAAGAGTGGGGCTTAAATCCCGGACCTTTGGAACAAGTAAGCCAGCACCCTACCAACGGGTCACCACTGCCCCTACAGACTTTATTTTAATCACACTCTCTGTAATAATCTTGTACTTTTTATAATAACCACACACACACACACTAAGTTTTATGTTTGCTATTATAATCTCTCTCTCTCTCTCTCTCTCTCTCTCTCTCTCTCTCTCACACACACACACACACACACACACACACACACACACTCTTTGTAATAAGTACAGACATTCTGCAATAATCCAACACTCTATAATCGTTACCAACACTCTAATAATCATTATGTATATTTAATAAGTTATATTTCTAATAATCTATATAATAACTTCCACTCTCTATCTAATTCCATCTATCCATCTAATAATCTTACACTCTCTGCATTCATCACACGTTAAGAATTACACTCTTTGTAATAATCATACTTTCTCAATTGTAACCACACACTCACTCTGTAATAATCATACATGTTCTATAATAATCAAATTCATTCATTCATTTTCTGGAACCACTTAATCCTAATTAGGGTCACGGGACAGTGACAACCCATTGAGAGTGGGGCTTGAAACCCCAACCTTAGGAGAAGTGATCCAGCATCTTTTACCACCAGGCCACCACTGCCTAATCAAACACACTCCGTAAATAATTGCATACACACCCACACACTCTTTCTCTTTAATAAATTACCCACTCTGTAATCACACACAGACACTCTGTAAATAGTTACACACACTTGCACAAACATATTTCTGTAATAATTACACACTCTGTAATCACGTGCTAATATCACACACTAAATAATTACACACACAAACACACACCACCTTTCTCTGTAATCGTCACACATGCACACACACACTCATTCACACACACACTAATAATCACACACACTTTCTCAACTAATCACACTCTAATAATCACGCACACTTTCTCTAATACAGTAATCCCTTGCTACTTCATGCTTCAGTTTCTGCGGCTTCAGTGTTTTCACGGGTTTTTCAAAAATATTCATCAAAAAATTAAAAATAAGGAAAATTAAGGGAAATTAGTGAAAAGGTTCAGGAAAATGCCGCAAAACAAGGCCAATTACGCAAAAAAACCCAAACGAACAAAAACAAAAAACAACCTTAAACCCCTAACAAAACTACTTAATGATTTAAACTACTTAAAATTAAAGAACAAATGTTGCATGGCTATTCATTCCGAAATCACAGACTATAAATGGTTTCTTTCTTTTTAGCTTTATCACTGTTTTGATTCTGTAATGCCAAGAGTTAGTCATGTTTTTTCATAGTTGGAAGGCTGGCATTTAGAATGATTGGTCAGTGTTCGATTGACAGATCTCAGTAGTGGTGCTGTACAAAATCTCCCACTTGCCGAGAGATCTGTTCATTCAGATGCTGGTATCCTTTTCAGCATCTCATTTTCTGACCCCTCTCATGGAGAGGAGGCAAGCCTGACCTTGACCCCTGACCTTGAGGCCAAGTGAAGCATATGCAGCTTTTTCCTCCTGGCAACTGATGTCGTGCCAACCAGACTGACCTCACCACTGAGCCTGCAGGAGGTTTTAACACTTTAAACCCCCACACGGCTGCCATCTGTACCTACCACACATACACACACACACACACACACACACACTTTCATCATGGATTGATCTGTTTACTGTCCTGCACACTGTAGTCTTATATGTAGCGGTCTTGCCTAACCTAAGGAAGCGTAGGGTGGCAATACTTTCTTGAGAAAAGTAAATGTGGTAGTGCATGTTGTAGAGGTGGGGATCTTGTGTGTGTGTGTATACAGATATATATATATATATATATATATACATATAAAAATATAAATACACACTTGTCCTTCTCAAAAAATTAGCATATTGTGACAAAGTTCATTATTTTCTGTAATGTACTGATAAAAATTAAACTTTCATATATTTTAGATCATATCATGTTCAGGTACTCTAAATGAGCTATTAACGTAATCATCTGAATCAACCAATTAACTCTAAACACCTGCAAAAGTTTCCTGAGGCTTTTAAAAACTCCCAGCCTGGTTCATTACTCAAAACCGCAATCATGGGTAAGACTGCCGACCTGACTGCTGTCGAGAAAGCCATCATTGACACCCTCAAGCAAGAGGGTAAGACACAGAAAGAAATCTCTGAGCGAATAGGCTGTTCCCAGAGTGCTATATCAAGCCACCTCAGTGGGACGTCTGTGGGAAGGAAGAAATGTGGCAGAAAACGCTGCACAACCAGAAGAGGTGACCGGACCCTGAGGAAGATTGTTGAGAAGGGCCGATTCCAGACCTTGGGGGACCTGTGGAAGCAGTGGACTGGGCTACAGGTGCCGCATTCCCCAGGTCAAGCCACTTTTGAACCAGAAACAGCGGCAGAAGCGCCTGACCTGGGCCACAGAGAAGCAGCACTGGACTGTTGCTCAGTGGTCCAAAGTACTTTTTTCGGATGAAAGCAGATTTTGCATGTCATTTGGAAATCAAGGTGCCAGAGTCTGGAGGAAGACTGGGGACAAGGAAATACAAAATGCCTGAAGTCCAGTGTCAAGTACCCACAGTCGGTGACGGTCTGGGGTGCCATGTCAGCTGCTGCTGTTGGTCCACTGTGTTTTATCAAGGGCAGGGACAATGCAGCTAGCTATCAGGAGATTTTGGAGAACTTCATGCTTCCATCTGTTGAAAAGCTTTATGGAGATGATGATTTTTCATTTTTCAGCACGACCTGGCACCTGCTCACAGTGCCAAAACCACTGCTAAATGGTTTACTGACCATGGTATTACTGTGCTTAATTGGCCTGCCAACTCTCCTGACCTAACCCCATAGAGAATCTGTGGGATATTGTGAAGAGAAAGTTGAGAGACACCAGACCCAACACTGTGGATGATCTCAAGGCCGCTATCGAAGCATCCTGGGCCTCCATAACACCTCAGCAGTGCCACAGGCTGATTGCCTCCATGACACGCCACATTGAAGCAGTCATTTCTGCAAAAGGATTCCCGACCAAGTATTGAGTACATATCTGAACATAATCATTTGAAGGTTGACTTTTTTTTGTATTAAAAACACTTTGTTTTTTTTTTATTGGTCGGATGAAATATGCTAATTTTTTGAGATAGGAATTTTGGGTTTTCATGAGCTGTATGCCAAAATCATCAGTATTAAAACAGTGAAATCCCTGAAATATTTCAGTTGGTGTGCAATGAATCTAAAATATATGAAAGTTTAATTTTTATCAGTATATTACAGAAAATAATGAACTTTATCACAATGTGCTAATTTTTTGAGAAGGACTAGGATATATATATATATACACACAGTTGATCCCTCATGTTTCGTGTTTAATGGGGACCAAGACCCCTCCCCAACGCAACCGCTGATTTTCACGAAGTAGGATCGACCCCCCCCCCACCGATTGATGTATATGTGTATATAATATTAATAAATACATATTCAATGATATAAATGCTTATAATAACAATTAAACATTCAAAAATAATGCATAAGATGTAAATAAAATATAAATACATACACATACAGATGCGCAAGCACGCACACTCAGATGTGCACCTTACATAAAAATGTAAGTAGTTTTTGTTCGAGGGTTCCCTCCTGGAGCCAGGCCCAGGGGAGGGGCTCGAAGGCGAGCGCCTGGTGGTCGGGCTTATGCCCATGTAGCCTGGCCGGGCCCAGCCCGAAAAGGAGACATGGGTCCGCCCTCCCATGGACCCACCACCCGTGGGAGGAGTTTTAGGGGTCGGGTGCAGTGTGAGTTGGGTGGCAGCCGAAGGCATGGGTTCTGTCGGACTGATCCTCGGCTGCTTACTCTGACCTTCGGGACATGGAATGTCACCTCTCTGGCGGGAAAGGAGCCTGATTTGGTGCGTGAGGTGGAGAGATACCGACTAGATATAGTCGGGCTCACCTCAACGCATAGCTTGGGCTCTGGAACCATCCATCTCGAAAGAGGCTGGACCTTCTTCTATTCTGGAGTTGCTCATGGGGAGAGGCGGCGAGCCGGTGTGGGTATTCTTGTTGCCCCCGTCTCGGTGCCCAAATGTTGGGGTTCTCCCGGTTGACGAAAGGGTAGCTTCCCTCCGTCTTCGGGTGGGGGCGGGTCCTGACTGTTATTTGTGCTTATGCACCAAATGACAGTTCAGAGTACCCACCCTTTTGGAGTCTTTGGGGGTGTTGGAGAACGCTCCCTCGGGAGACTTCGCTCGTTGTCTTGGGAGACTTCAACGCCCATGTGGGCAACGATAGTGTGACCTGGAAGGGTGTGATCGGTAGGTACGGCCTCTCCAATCTGAATCCGAATGGTGTGTCGTTGTTGGACTTCTGTGCTCGTCATAGTTTGTCTATCCACGAACACCATGTTCAACATAAGGGTGTCCATAAGTGCACTTGGCACCAGGACACCCTAGGTCGCAGTTCGATGATTGACTTTGTAGTCGTGTCATCGGACTTGCGACCATATGTTCTGGACACTTTCGGGTGAAGAGAGGAGCTGAGCTGTCTACCGATCACTACCTGGTGGTGAGTTGGCTTCGGTGGTGTGGGAGGTTGCCTTCCAGACCTGGCAGGCCCAAGCGTGTAATCAGGGTCTGCTGGGAACGTTTGGCGGAGCCCCTGTCCGAGAGGCCTTTAACTCCCACCTCCGGCAGAGCTACAACCACGTTCGGAGGAGGCGGCGGACATGGAATCTGAATGGGCCATGTTTCGTGCCTCCATTGCTGAGGCGGCAGCCCATAGCTGTGGCCGTAAGGTCGTCGGTGCTTGTCGTGGCGGTAATCCCGAACCGGTGGTGGACACCTGCGGTGAAGGGGGCCGTCCAGCTGAAGAAGGAGGCCTATCGGGTTTTATTAGCCTGTGGGACTCCTGAGGCAGCAAACGGGTACCGGCAGGCCAACCGTGCTGCAGCCGAGGCTGTCGCAGATGCAAAATCTCGGGCGTGGGAGGAGTTCGGTGAGGGCCTGGAGAGTGATTATCGGTTGGCCTCAAAAAGGTTCTGGGCCACCATCCGACGCCTCAGGAGGGGGAAGCAGTTCTTCACAAACACTGTTTACGGTGCAGGTGGGGAGCTGCTTACCTTGACTGGGGATGTTGTTGAGAGGTGGAGGGAATACTTTGAGGACCTTCTCAATCCCACCAACACGCCCTCCGTGGAAGAGGAAGACCCTGGGGGTTCGGGTGAGGGTCCGCCCATCACTGGAGTGGAGGTCACTGAGGTTGTCAAAAGCTCCTCGGTGGTCGAGCTCCGGGGTTGGACGAGATCCGCCCCGAATACCTCAGGACTCTGGATGTTGTAGGACTGTCTTGGTTGACACGTCTCTGCAACATCGCGTGGTCATCGGGGCTGTACCTCTGGATTGGCAAACTGGGGTGGTGGTCCCAATTTTTAAGAAGGGGACCGGAGGGTGTGTTCCAATTATCGGGAATTACACTCCTCAGCCTACCTGGTAAAGTCTATGCAGGGGTACTAGAGAGGAGGATCCGACCGATAGTCGAACCTCGGATTCAGGAGGAACAATGTGGTTTTCGCCCTGGCCGCAGCACTCTTGACCAACTCTATACGCTCCACAGGATTCTGGAGGGGCATGGGAGTTTGCCCAATCTGTCCACATGTGCTTTGTGGATTTGGAGAAGGCTTTCGACCGTGTCCCTCGAAAGATCTTGTGGGGCGTGCTCGAGTACGGCGTTCGGAACCGCTGCTACGAGCTATTCAGTCTCTGTATCACCGCACCCAGAGTTTGGTCCGTATTGCTAACAGCAGCTCGGATTCGTTTCCGGTGGGAGTTGGAGTCCGCCAAGGCTGTCCTTTGTCACCGATTCTGTTCATAATTTTTATGGACAGAATTTCTAGGCGCAGTCGAGGCGATGAGGGGTTCTGGTTCGGTGGCCATCGGATATCATCTCTGCTTTTTGCGGATGATGTTGTCCTTTTGGCTTCATCAAGTCGGGCCCTCCAGCTCTCATTGGAGCGATTCGCAGCTGAGTGCGAAGCAGCCGGGATGAAGATCAGTACCTCCAAGTCCGAGGCCATGGTTCTCAGTCGGACAATGGTGGGATGCACCCTCTGGAGTCGGGATAAGGTCCTGCCCCAAGTGGAGGAGTTTAAGTATCTTGGGGTCTTGTTTACGAGTGAGGAAGGATGGAGCGAGAGATCGACAGACGGATCGCTGCAGCCTCTGCTGTTAAGCGGTGCCTGTACCGGTCCGTCGTGGTGAAAAAGGAGCTGAGCCGCAAGGCGAAGCTCTCAATTTACCAGTCGATCTACGTTCCAACCCTCACCTATGGTCACGAGCTTTGGGTAATGACCGAAAGAACAAGATCACGGATACAAGCGGCTGAAATGAGCTTTCTTCGCCGGGTGGCGGGGTTCTCCCTTAGAGATAGGGTGAGAAGCTTCGCCATCCGGGGAGAGCTCGGAGTAGATCCGCTGCTCCTCCGCATTGAGAGGGGCCAGTTGAGGTGGCTCGGGCATCTGGTTAGAATGCCGCCCGGACGCCTCCCTGGTGTGGTGTTTCGGGCATGTCCAACCGGGAAGAGACCCCGGGGTCGACCTAGAACACGCTGGAGGGACTATGTCTCTCGGCTTGTCTGGGACCGCCTCGGTGTCCCCCCGGGAGAGTTGGAGGAAGTGGCTCGGGAGAGGGATGTCTGGACCTCTTTGCTAAGGTTGCTGCCCCCGCGACCCGACCCCGGACTAAGCGGAAGAAGATGAGATGAGATGAGATGAGGTTTGGGGTTTTTTGTTTTGTTTGGGTTTTTTGCATAATTGGCCTTGCTTTGTGGCATTTTCGTTAACTTTTCCCCTATTTTCACCCTCACACCCCACCCCCTGACTGATGTATATGTATGTGTGTCTTCTTCTTCTTTTCCTTTCGGCTGTTCCCTTCGGGGGTCGCCACAGCAGCAAATGATCTGCTTCCATCTCACCCTATCCTCTGCATCTTCTACTCCAACTACCTTCATGTCCTCCTTCACCACATCCATAAAACTTCTCTTTGGTTTTCCTCTAGGCCTTCTCCCTGGTAGTTCCAATCTCAGCATCCTACTACCAATGCACTTACAATCCCTCCTCTGCACATGTCCAAACCATCTCAATCTAGCCTCTCTGACTTTGTCTCCAAAATATCTTACATGTGCTGTCCCTCTGATGTACTCATTCCTGATCCTATCCATCCTCGTTACTCCCAGAGAGAACCTCAACATTTTCATCTCTGCTACCTCCAGCTCTGCCTCCTGTCTTTTCTTCAGGGCCACTGCTTCTAAACCATTCAACATCGCTGGCCTCAAAGTGGCCTACACTTTTCCCTTCATTCTTGCCGATACTCTTCTATCACACATCACACCGGACATTTTTCTCCATCCATTCCAACCTGCCTGCACGTGCTTCTTCACCTCTTTTCCACACTCTCCATTGCTCTGGATTATTGAGCCTAAGAACTTAAAAACTTCCACCTTCTTTATCTCTACCCCCTGTAACCTCACCGTTCCTCTTGGGTCCTTCTCGTTCACAGATCTCTTCTGTCTTACTGAGGCTAATCTTCATTCCCCTCCTTTCCAGGGCATACCTCCACCTCTCTAGATTTTCCTGCACTTGTTCTCTGCTCTCACAACAGATCACAATGTCATCTGCAAACATCATAGTCCATGGGGAATCTTGTCTAACCTCGTCTGTCAGCCTGTCCATCACCATAGCAAACAAGAAGGGGCTGAGAACTGATCCTTGATGCAGTCCCACCTCCACCTTGAACTCTTCTGTCACACCGATAGCACACCTCACCACTGTCTTACATCTTTCATACATGTCCTGCACCACTCTACCATACTTCTCTGCCACTCCAGACTTCCTCATACAATACCACAGTTCTTCTCTCGGCACCCTGTCATATGCTTTCTCCAGATCCACAAAGGCACAAAGCAGCTCCCTCTGACCTTCTCTGTACTTCTCTATTGACATCCTCAAGGCAAACACTGCATCTGTGGTGCTCTTTCTTGGCATGAAATCAAATTGTTGTTCACAAATGCTGACCTCTGCCCTTAGTCTAGCTTCCACTATTCTTTCCCATAACTTCATCGTATGGCTCATCAACTTTATCCCTCTGCAGTTGCCACAACTCTGCACATCTCCCTTGTTCTTAAAAATGTGCACCAACACACTTCTCATCCATTCCTCTGCCATCCTCTCACTCTCTAAGACCTTGTTAAATGTTCTTGTCAGACAATCTACTGCTACCTCTCCGAGACACTTCCAGACCTCCACCGGTATGTCATCAGGACCAACTGCCTTTCCACTCTTCATCCTCTTCAGTTCCCTCCTCACTTCACCCTTACTAATCTTTGCTACTTCCTGGTCTTCAACGGGTACCTCTTCTACTCTTTTTTTTCTCTCTCATTTTCCTCATTCATCACCTCTTCAAAGTACTCTTTCCATCTTCCCAGCACACTTCTGTCATCAGTCAATACATTTCCCTCTCTGTCCTTCATCACTCTAACTTGCTGCACGTCCTTCCCATCTCTATTTCTCTTCTGTGCTAACCTGTATAAATCATTTTCTCCCTCCTTACTGTTCAACCTATCATACAAGGCATACGCCCTCTGTTTGGCCTTTGACACCTCTACCTTTACCTTACGCTGTGTCTCTCTGTACTCCTGTTTACTCTCTTCAGTCCTCTCTC
>CM045734.1:64025413-64040413 GCA_024760905.1 Plotosus lineatus
AAGAGAAGATTTATGGATGTGGTGAAGGCGGACATGAAGGTCGTTGGAGTAAGAGTAGAAGCTGCAGAGGATAGGGAGAGATGGGGTCGGATCATTTGCTGTGGCGACCCCTGAAGGGAACAGCCGAAAGGAAAAGAAGAAGAAGATATATATATATATATATATATATATACACACACACTTGAGGCGTGACAAGGCGTGTCATAAACGGAAACGCGGTCACCTTTTTAGCGTGATGTGGCGCAAACTTGTCTGGCCATTGAGTGACATTGAGGAACTTGGAGCACCCCAGCACAAACAATTCGCAAAAATACCGCAATGGTGAGGAATCGAGCGGAACGTCACGGAACATCCTCAATGGTACAAATGATCAAACTATGAGCAAAGCTTATTCCTCTCTGGCACGAACTGTTTGACTGACAGGTGAAATAAACACAAAATCATTCCGCCATGGTATGCATGAATGAGTGCCATTGAGGATTTAAAATACGTACTAGTGTCAGGCTGGCTTTACTCTCTCCCATTTTCACTCACTCACTCACACATTCAATCTCACACACTTTCAATCTCACACCCTTTCACAAACACTTTCACTCTCACCCAGTTTTTCTCACACTTTCCAACTCACACACACTTTCTCACTCTCCCACACTTTCCCTCTCACACACTTTTCACTTACACTTTCACTCTCACACTTTCAGTCTCACACATTTTCACTGTCACACTTTCCCTCTCACTCACTTTCACTGTCACACTTTTACTCTTACAGCTTTTCACACAGACTTTACACTTTCAGTCTCACCCTCCCAATCTCACACACTTTTACTCACATACTTTTACCGTCAAGAGCAATCGTGGTCTGGTGGTATAGGGCGCCGGATCGCCGATCCAATGGTTGGGGGTTCGAGTCCCACTCTCCACAAGGTTGTCACTGTGCCTCCCAGTGCAGCTAACTGGGTTATCAAAGGCCAGCCATGTCTCCCACTGTCTATGGTGTGAGGCATGTAAAAGAACCATTGCTGACTTTTATAAAGAGTAGGCTGCAAAGCTGTTTCCACCCTGCGATGGCCTTGCGAGCTGACCAGCGTGTAATCTGCCCTCGCCCAAAGTTGGCTGGGATGGGCACCAGCCTCCCCGCGACCCAAATTAGGATTAAGCGGTTACAGAAAATGAACTGATGAACTTTTACTGTCATACACACGTTCACGCTCACACACTTTCACACACACACTTTCACACACACTGTCACTTATATATTTTCACTCTCACACACGCTTTCACTGTCACATTTTCACTCACATACACTTTCACTGCCACACTTTCACCCTCTCACACACTTGCACACATTTTTACTCTCACTTTCATCCTCACACACTTTCACTGTCACACTCACACACACTTTCTCTCTCACTCACTTTCACTCACTCACTTTCAATCTCACACCCTTTCACACAGACTTTCGCCCTCACACACAATTTCACCCTCTTACACTTTAACTCACATACTTTTACTGTCATACGCACGTTCACTCTCACACACTTTCACAAACACACTTTCACACACACTGTCACTTATATATTTTCACTTTCACAAGGTCACTCTCACACACTTATACTCAGTCACTTTCTCACACACGCTTTCACTGTCACGCTTTCACGGTTACACTTTCACATACACACATTTTTACGCTCACTTTCATCCTCACACACACTTTCAATCTCACACCCTTTCACACAGATTTTCGCCCTCACACACAATTTCACCCTCACACACTCACCTTTACACACTTTTAATCTCACACATTTTCTCACCCTCTCACTCTCACCCAGTTTCACTCACACCCTTTCACTCTCACATACTTTCACACACTTTCAATCTCACACGTTCAATCTCACCCACCTTCATTCACACTTTCTCACTCACACACACTTTCTCACTCAGACACACTTTTAGTCTCTCACACTTTCATTCTCACACACTTTCCTTCTAACTTACTTTTACTCACACACTTTCACTGTCACAGCTTTTCACACAGACGTTCACCCTAAAACACTTCCCCTCTCACACTCAGTCTCTCCCTTTCACTCTCACACAGGTTCACTCTCACATACTTTTTACTCACACACTTTCACTCATTCACACACTTTCCTTCTCTCACACACATTTTCACTCTCATTTTCAATGACACCCTTTCACACAGATTTTTGCCCTCACACACATTTTCACCCTTACATACTATTAATCTCACACATTTTCAGTCTCAACCTCTCACTCTAACCTACTTTCGCTCACACACTTTCACTCACTCTTTTAGTCTCACCCTTTCAATCTCTCACACTGTCACTCACACACACTTTCAGCTCAGTTTCACGCACACGTTCACTCTCACCCATTTTCACTCACACTTTCACTTTCACACTTTCAGTCTCACACAGTTTTACTGTCACAATTTCCCTCTCACACAGTTTTCCTCTCACACTTTCAGTCTCTCCCTCTCACTCTCACACACGTTCACGCTCACATACTTTTACTCACACACTTTCACTCGTACACACACGTTCACACTCACACACATTCGCTATTACATACTTTCACTATCACGCTTTTACTGACATGCTTTCACTGTCACACTTTCACTCACACACTTTCAGTCACACATCCTTTCACTCACACACACTTTCACTCTCACTCACCCATACACTCACCAACACACACACTCACATGTGCACTGTCACACATGCACATTCTCACACACATACACACCTACTCACACGCACACACACACACACACACACACACACACACACACACACACACTCTCACAAACACACTTACGCATGTACACTCAGAGGCACTTACACACATACATTCTCACACTCATACGCACACACACACACACCCTGAAACAGACAGAGGGGATAGAAGGATAGATCATAGACAGACAGGGGCACCTGTAACATTGGGGCAATCAGCCACCCCACTGTCAAACATACCTGGGTGAGCATGTACAGTGGGGAGCAACAGCCTCTCAACATCACAGTTTACCAGAACTTTCTATGCCTGAGACCACCAGATCTGCTCCCTTACATAATAAAAGCCTTTTAACTAAATGCTCCACTAAACAAGTTTTCAGACTCATGTTAAAAACAGAGACCTGTGTCTGAGCCCTGAATATTAACTAGAAGGTTATTCCATAACTGTGGGACGTAATAGGAGCTTCGCCCCCTGCTGTAGTCTTTGTTATTTGAGGGATCACTAAACATCCTTCACCTTTTGATCTACGGGGGTGTGTCGGATCATAAACGATAAGAAGTTCGCTAGGATAATGTGGCATGAGACCATCAAGTGCTTTATAGGTTAAAAATAGTATTTGATATTCATTGTAAAATTGAACTAGTAGCCAGTGCTGTGTAAATAAGGTCGGGGTGATATGCTCGTGATTTCTGGTTCTAGTAAGGACTCTTGCTGCTGTATTCTGGACTAACTGGAGCTTGTTTATGGT
The DNA here is from genome assembly GCA_024760905.1 of Plotosus lineatus. Taxonomy (NCBI): domain Eukaryota; kingdom Metazoa; phylum Chordata; class Actinopteri; order Siluriformes; family Plotosidae; genus Plotosus; species Plotosus lineatus. The sequence goes on from CM045734.1 coordinate 64,028,916, forward strand.
CCTATTAGAACATCCAGACTATAACACATGACAATAGTCTAATCTTGAGGTAACAAAAGCATGAGCAAGTTTTTCAGCATCATGCACTTACATCATACTTCTTATTTTAGCAACATTCCTGAGATGAAAGGAGGCCACCTAAGTAATGTTATTTATCATCATTTTCATCATCATCATCTTCCGCTTCGTCCAGGGTCGGGTCGCGGGGGCAGCAACCTAAGCAAAGAGGTCCAGACGTCCCTCTCCCGAGCCACTTCCTCCAACTCTTCCGGGGGGGACACCGAGGCGGTCCCAGACAAGCCAAGAGACATAGTCCCTCCAGCGTGTTCTAGGTCAACCCCGGGGTCTCTTCCCGGTTGGACATGCCCGAAACACCACACCAGGGAGGCGTCCAGGGGGCATTCTGACCAGATGCTCAAGCCACCTCAACTGGCCCCTCTCAATGAGGAGGAACAGCGGATCTACTCCGAGCTCTCCCCGGATGGCGGAGGTTCTCACCTTATCTCTAAGGGAGAACCCCGCCACCCGGCGAAGTAAGCTCATTTCAGCCGCTTGTATCCGTGATCTTGTTCTTTCGGTCATTACCCAAAGCTTGTGACCATAGGTGAGGGTTGGAACGTAGATCGACTGGTAAATTGAGAGCTTCGCCTTACGGCTCAGCTCCTTCTTCACCACAACGGACCGGTACAGGCACCGCTTAACAGCAGAGGCTGCAGCGATCCGTCTGTCGATCTCTCATTCCATCCTTCCCTCACTCGTAAACAAGACCCAAAGATACTTAAACTCCTCCACTTGGGGCAGGACCTCATTCCTGAACCGGAGGGTGCATTCCACCATTGTCCGACTGAGAACCATGGCCTCAGACTTGGAGGTACTGATCTTCGAAGATCCCTGTTGCTTCGCACTCGGCTGCGAATCGCTCCAATGAGAGCTGGAGGTCCCGACTTGATGAAGCCAAAAGGACATCATCATCCACAAAAAGCAGAGACGAGATCCGATGGCCACCAAACCAGAACCCCTCATCTCCTCGACTGCGCCTAGAAATTCTGTCCATAAAAATTATGAACAGAATCGGTGACAAAGGACAGCCTTGGCGGACTCCAACTCCCACCGGAAACGAATTCGACCTGCTGTCACCAATACGGACCAAACTCTGGCTCCGGTGATACAGATACATAAATGTTATCTATATGAGCTTCAAATGAAAGACCAGCGTCAATAATCACTCCAAGGTCCTTTACTGCTACACGTGATGAGACTAAAATATCAGTTTAAAAGGAGGAAGTTAGTAAGCATCCAGTGTCTAATGTCCTTTTCACAATTTTTTAACTTTATTAAGTTGATGTCTCTCATCTGGCTTTGCTGAAATATATAACTGTGTGTCATCAGCATAACAATGAAAGCCAATACCATGATCACGAATTATATTACCCCAAAGGAGCATGTGTAGAGAGAAAAGTAATGCGCCTAGGACAGAATCTTGTGGAGCACCAAAGTTAACATTAGAACATTAAGAGAAATCGCCACGCTTCCTCGGGAGACTCACTCGTTGTCATGGGGGACTTGAACGCCCATGTAGGCAATGATAGTGTGACCTGGAAGGGTGTGATCGGTAGGTATGGCCTCTCCAGTCTGAACCCAAATGGTGTTTCATTGTTGGACTTTTGTGCTTGTCACAGTTTGTCTATAACAAACACCATGTTTGAACATAAGGGTGCCCATAAGTGCACTTGGCACTAGGACATTCTAGGTCGCAGTTCAGTGATTGACTTTGTAGTTGTCATCGGACTTGCGGCCATATGTTCTGGACACTCGGGTGAAGAGAGGAGCTGAGCTGTCTACCGATCACCACCTGGTGGTGAGTTGGCTTCGGTGGTGGGGGAGGCTGCCTTCCAGACCTGGCAGGCCAAAGCATCTAATCAGGGTCTTCTGGGAGCATTTGGTGGTCTCCTGTCCGAGAGGCCTTCAACTCCCACCTCCGGCAGAGCTACAACCACGTCCTGGAGGAGGCCGGTGACATGGAATCCGAATGGGCCTTGTTTCGTGCCTCCATTGCTGAGGTGGCAGCCCATAGCTGTAGCCAAAAGGTCTTCGGTGCTTGTCATGGCGGTAACCCCCGAATCCGGTGGTGGACACCTGTGGTGATGGGGACCGTCCAGCTGAAAAAGGAGACCTATTGGGTTTTATTAGCCTCTGGGACTCTCAAGGCAGCGGGCAGGTACCGGCAGGCCAAACGTGCTGCAACCGAGGCTGTCACAGATGCAAAATCTCAGGCGTAGGAGTTCGGTGAGGGCCTGGACAGTGATTATCGGTTGGCCTCAAAAAGGTTCTGGACCCCCATCCGACACCTCAGGAGGGGGAAGCAGTTCTCTACAAACACTGTTTACAGTGGAGGTGCTGAGCTGCTTACCTCGACTGGGGATGTCGTCGAGAGGTGGAGGGAATACTTTGAGGACCTCCTCAATCCCACCAACACACTCTCCGTGGAGGGGGAAGACCCAGGGGGTTTGAGTGGGGGTCTGCCCATCATTGGCATGGAGGTCAGTGAGGTTGTCAAAAAGATCCTTGATGGTCTAGCTCCAGGGTTGGATGAGATCCGCCCTGAATATCTCAGGGCTCTGGCTGCTCTAGGACTGTCTTGGTTTACACATTTCTGCAACATCGCGTGGTCATCGGGTGCTGTACCTCTGGATTGGCAAACCGAGCTGGTGGTCCCGATTTTTAAGAAGGGGGACCGGGGGGTGTGCTCCTATTATTGGGGAATCACACTCCTCAGGCTACCTGGTAAAGTCTATGCAGGGGTACTAGAGAGGAGGATCCGACCGATAGTCAAACCTCAGATTCAGGAGGAACAATGTGGTTTTCATCCTGGCCGTAGCACTCTTGACCAACTCTATACGCTCCACAGGATCTTGGAAGGGGCATGGGAGTTTGCCCAATCTGTCCACATGTGTTTTATGGATCTAGAGAAGCCTTTTAATTGTGTCCCTTGAACAATCTTGTGGGGCGTGCTCCTGGAGTATGGCATTCCGGACCCGTTGCTACGGGCCATGCGATCGCTGTATCACCAGAGCCAGAGCTTGGTCCGTATTTGGAACAACAGGTCAAATTTATTTCCGGTGGGAGTTGGAGTCCGTCAAGGCTGTCCTTTGTCACCTATTCTGTTCATAATTTTTATGGACAGAATTTCTAGGTGCAGCCAAGGGGTGTCCGGGGTGTTTTGGGTTTTTACACCCGAGCCTTGTGGCTCATCTGGCCGGTGCTTATGCCCGGTTTCCATAGCATGAAGCGACCAGGAGTTCAACTCCCCCTGGATCGGATGCTAGTCCATCGCAGGTTACCTTCCTAGTATATTTTTACTGGTTCCCATTTATACTGCTGGGTGAACAGAGGCACACTTGTGGTTGAGACCTTGCCCAGGGGTCTGAGCACAGTGAGGGTCTCAGTGGGATTCGAACTCACAACCTCCCGATCATGAGCGCATCACCCTAACCACTACGCCACTGGCCCCACGTTGAGGGGTGTTACGGGTATGTAAATATTTGTATGAATGTAAATATAAAAATTATGGATGTATAAACATTGAATGTAATTATGTTCAGTTAATGTGCTGTGAGAGTCACATGGTGTGACTCAACTGTTTGGGTCTGGAATTTTCCATAAGGGGACCTAGTTGCGCATGCAACTATATATATAATATATAGTAATTATATATTTATAATAATTATATATAATTATATAAATTTAGAGGATTGAAATTGTCCTGTGAAACCAGCAAAGCACGACAGACCACGACATAAACTATATACACTTTAATACTATGAACCACGACATAAACTATATACACTTTAATACTATGAACAATATATATATATATATTGTTCATAGTATTAAAGTGTATATAGTTTATGTCGTGGTCTGTCATGCTTTGCTGGTTTCACAGGGCAATTTCAATCCTCTAAATTTTCCTATACATAACATTGGGGGCTCGTCCGATAGAATCCATTAGGCATACGTTACAAGGGGCTCTGGTTTGGTGGCCATCGGATCTCGTCTTTGCTTTTTGCGGACGATATTGTCCTTTTGGCTTCATAAAGTTGGGACCTCCAGCTCTCATTGGAGCGATTTGCAGTCTAGTGTGAAACAGCCAGGATGAAGATCAGTACCTCCAAGTCCGAGGCCATGGTTCTCAGTCGGACAAGCGTGGAATGCACCCTCCAGGTCGGGAATGAGGTCCTGCCTCAAGTGGAGGAGGTTAAGTATCTTGGGGTCTTGTTCATGAGTGAGGGAAGGATGGAGCAGGAGATCGACAGACGGATCACTGCAGTCTCTGCTGTTAAACGGAGCCTGTAGCGGTCCGTCATGGGGAAGAAGGAGCTTAGCCGCAAGGCAATCACCTATGATTGATGCGTGACCTATGGTCACGAGCTTTGGGTAGTGACCGAAAGAACAAGACTGCAGATACAAGCGGCTGAAATTAGCTTTCTTCGCCGGGTAGCGGGGTTCTCCCTTAGAGACTCGGAGTAAATTCACTGCTCCTTCGCATTGAGAGGGGCCAGTTGAGGTGGCCCGGGCATATGGTCAGAATGCCTCCCGGACGCCTCCCTGGTGTGGTGTTTCAGGCATGTCCAACCGGAAAGAGACCCCGGGGTCTACCTAGAACACGCTTAAGGGACTGTCTCTCGGCTTGTCTGGGACCGCCTCGGTGTCCCCGCGGAAGAGTTGGAGGAAGTGACTGGGGAGAGGATCTTCTGGACCTCATTGTTTTAGGTTTCTGCCTGCACAACCCGACTCTGGACTTAGCGGAAGAAGGTGAGATGAGAGATGAGAGAAATCACCATTCACATCTACAAACTGATAACGGTCAGTTAAATAAGATTGCAATCAGGAGAGGGTGGGTAACTTAACTCCCCAACATTTTATAATCTGTCAAGTTGAATCTAATTAATGATTAGATCAGTGCATTAATAAATAAATAAATCACCAGATAGTAGAAGAAACAGTATGTCAACGTGGATGGATAAAATGAGAGGTAAATAAATATAATAAATCATTGTGCAAAGAGGGGGATCAGTGGAGTGTTGAGAATAATTTGTGTGTGTGTGTGTGTGTGTGTGTGTGTGTGTGTGTGTGTGTGTGTGTGTGTGTGTGTGTGTGTACAGGAGTCTGGGCTCATGGTGATTACTGCAAGATCAACCCAAAGACAGGAGGAATCGTAATGCTGGGAAGAAGGTGAGCTTCATCTATCAACACTCACACAGCACACACACACACGCACACTGTGCACTACAGATGGTATAGATGACATCATTTCACACCCCGTGTGAGGTGCAAGTCTGTGTTTGATATGTGTCTTAAATTCCATTCATCCATTAGCCAAACTGCCGACTCCTACTGAGGGGCCGGAGCTGATCTCAACAGACTCTGGGTGAAGGCAGGGTACGTCCTAAATAATTTGCCGGTCCATCACAGGGTTAATGTACACACAACTATTCACACTCACAACAGTTAACCCAGTGCTTCTTAAATACCCCATCCCCCCGGGAGAGGAAAACATTTCATGCACCCCCCAATATAAATAGTGTTATTTGTCTAACAATTGTTATAAGTAATCCTCTGCACAACACTGTATCTTTATTAACATTATAGAATACAAAAAAGGAAGAAATATAAATCAACTTCCAACAAAGAATAACTTTATTAACAATTTCTTAGTCTTTAAACAAAAAGATTTAAAGCGCATCAATTTGCCTGAAATTAAAAAGTATCCTTAGTTAAACTATACACATTTTTTTACCAAAAATTTGAACCATTTGATCCTGAAAAATAAAATAAAATTAAGTCAATAAATATTAAATTCAAATTGCTCAGCAATATTAACTCAGAAGCACAATATATAAAACACTTTAACCTACAAAACAAAAATGAATAAAACAATTTGTATTTTTATTATTATTACCGTATTCGATGTGATAAGTGCCCAGGGCGATGATAAAAATTAGAGTGGGTGGGCGCTTATTAAAATAATTGCCATTTTTAAAAAGTGCTTATTACCACTGAGGTGGAAAAATGAATAACAGAACACTAAAAGAATTTTACTGGTTCAGTGGTACCTCAGCTTATGAAATTAATCCATTCCCAGAGCCTTTTTCGTAACCTGGATTTTTCATAAGTAGAACCGCATTTTACATGTAAAACGCGTGATTCGTTCCAAGGCCCCCAATACTACCCTTTAAAAATTATAAAAAACATAGCTTTCAAGGTACTTACTTCGTTTTGACCATGTCTTCTTAGCAGAGTTATAATCTTACAAATGTTTATGCAAGGTTAAAAGCCTGAGCCGGAAAAATAAAGTTGCAATAAGCACACTCAGAAACTCATGAACAAGCTACTGCTCAAGGGAGCTGCGTCATCCCTTCTAACCAATGGGAGGCCAGCGAGGCAGGATGTTGGGAGATAGACAATGGGAGGCCAGCGGGGCGGGATGTTGGGAGCGAGTCCATGAGAGAGCAAATCGTGCATTGTTTGTATTTTTTTTAATTGACCATGTCTTCTTCGCGGAGTTATAATCTTGCAAATGTTTATGCAAGGTTAAAAGCCTGAGCCAAAAAATAAAGTTGCAATGAGTACACTCGAAAAACTCATGAACAAGCTACTGCTCAAGGGAGCTGCTTCATCCCTCCTAGCCAATGGGAGGCCAGCGGGGCGGGATGTTGGAAGATAGTCAATGGGAGAGCACCTCGTGCATTGTTTGAATGGCGCGCTTTAATGTTTGAATGGCGTGTTTCGTAAGGAGAACTTGTTTCGTATACAGAGACAAAAAAATTTGGGAAAATGTTTTTCATAACCTTGATTTTTCGTTTGCTGGAACTATCGTGAGGTAACACTGTATTTGTGTTATTCATTTTGTGGTATTAACCACATTACTTACATGAAAGCTGAAACTAAACAGAAAAACAGCATAATTAAAAACAAAAAAGGCCCTTTTATTTTCCCTCCCAGTGCTGTTCCTTTAAATATTTTCCCTGATGTAAAATCGAGTTAGTCAACATGAATGTCAACTTTCGCACATGGCACATTGAACCAATCAATACAATGGTCAACTTTAGCACTTGGCATGTTGAAAAGCACATGGCCAGGAATGTGCTTAAATTTATGAAGTTAATGAGCAGGAGAATCGGGTGAAAAATACTTGTCATCACTTTCAGCTCACATCGCTCCATTCATTCAGAACATCCCATAGTTTTGCTGTAGCAGTCTCTAATGGTTCATCCTGTTTTTTAAATCACGGCAGAACAATCAAATCCGTTGTTACTGATGAACATTATAGACATTACCCAGTGGCAGGGGGTCTTGAAATACCGTGTAAACTCATTTTTACAGGCAGTGAATGCCTCATTTTATCGTTACAGAGACTGATCGAATAAAATTGATAAGTTTGATCAACCGTCTTGCTCCCAGTACACATGGGCGGTTATTAGACGTAACATCAAAAACTCGGTGTGTGCGTTCGTGTGTGTGTGTTATTGCAGCAGGGCGCTTATTACATCGAATATGGTATTATGATTTTTGTCAAAATGTTTAAGGCGGGATACATTTCAGCCATTTGTAGCCGCCATCTTGTTCTTCTGGTCACTACTCAAAGCTCGTGAGGATTGGAATGTAGATCGACTGGTAAATTGAGAGGTTTGTTTTGTGGCTCAGCTCTCTCTTCACCACGACAGACTTTACAACTTTACAACAGAGGCTGCAGCAATCCGCCTGTCAATCTTTCGCTCCATCCTTCTCCACTCGTGAACAAGACCCGTTGATACTTGAACATCTCCACTTTGGTGTTCGTGATGGAAATCTATTACAATCACAGAAGTGTAACAATGAAACAACATTCTGGTTCAAACTGGAGATCGTACCTCTTCCACGTCACACTATCGTTGCCCACATGAAGTCACTCAGGACAACAAGGGAGTCCCCTGTTGGACCGTTCTCCAACACACTCCCCAAAGACTCCAAGAAGAGTGGGTACTCTGAACTGTCAACAGTCAGGACCCGTCCCCCCACCCAAAGGCAGAGGGAACCCTTTCGTCAACCAGGAAAAGTCCCAATGTGTGGGCATTGAGACGTGTGGCAACAAGGATGCTCACACTGGCTCGCCACCTGTTTCCATGAGCAACCCCAGAATGGAAGAAGGTTCAGCCCCTCTTAAGGTGGGTGGTTCCAGAGCCCAGGCCATGCATCGAGGTGAGTCCGACTATATCTAGTCAGTATCTCTCCACCTCACTCACCAGCTCAGACTCCTGACATTCCATGTCCCAAGAGTCAGTCAGTAGCTGAGGATTGGTCCAGCAGAACCCCTGTCTTTGGCTGCCACCCAACTCACACTGCGCCCAACCCCTATAGCCCCTCCCACAGGTGGTGGATCCATGGGAGGACGGACCTATGTCTTCTTTTCGGGTTGGGCCCAGCCAGGCACCATGGACAGAAGTCCGACCACCAGGCGCTCGCCTTCGAGCCCCGCCCCCAGGCTCGGCTCCAGAGGGGGATCCCAGTGATCCAAATCCGGACAAGGGGGATTGTGCCATTTTATGGTTTTCCATAGGGGTTTTTGAACCATGGTTCATCAGGACCTTTGCCTAGCACCTGTTTGCCTTTCGTGACTCTACTAGGGGGTTAATGCCCCCGACAACATAGCTCCTAGGATCATTTGGATACGTAAACCCCTCCACCACAATAAGGTGGTGATTCAAGGTGGGGTTGAGCCTTCATTTTATTTTTTTACCCATCATTTTCTCCCTGATTTAATTGTATCCAATTCCCATCCATCACATGTGACTTTCTCTATCACACGACCACCACCGACCAGGGAGGGGCGAAAGCATGCACACGCCCTCTCCATGACATGTAACGGTAGCCACCCGCCTCTTTTTGAACTCTGGCACCATGCATATTTCGGGGTGGCTCTAACACACTCAGAGGGAAAGAGCTATTTATCCCCTCATACAAGTGAGTTCACAGATGCCCGTCATTGGCTGGCTATCGCTGTGAATGACAGGGAAATGAGTGTACGCCATGCCGCCCTCCTGTGAAAGCTTGGCCAATCACCCCCCATAAAACACCTTGCCGATGCACCGCTCGGGAGCCAGAACCTTCTTGCTGAGAGAAGTTACCCTTGACACCACAGCCCTGTCTCAAATTCTTCCTAGTTCAACTGGACATGTTGCATCATGTAGGGTGCAAACTGCATTTTATACATAATCTTATTCAGTGTCATTTTAGGTGTGTGTGCATGCGTGTGTGCATGCGTGCGTGTGTGTGAAAGATGTATGTGTCATGTATATGTTTGTTTCATAGATGCGTGTGTGTGTTTGTGTGTATTTGATAAATGATTCAATAATACGTGATTCTGTGATTCTCCCCTCCCACTCTTCCCTCGCTCTCTCTCACAACCCCTTCTCCCTCTCTCTTTCCCCTACCCCTCACCCCCCTCTCTATCTGTCTTCCCCCTCCCTCTCTCTCCCTGCCCTCTCTTTCTCTTCACCCTGCCCTCCCTCTCCGCCTCTCTATACCCCTGCCCGCCCTCCCTCTCTCTCTACTCCTGCTCTTCCTCTCTCTATCTCTCATCCCCCTCTCTCCCCTCCGCTGCCCTTTCTCCCCTCCCTCTCTATTCACCCTCTCCCTATCTCCCCTCTCGATCCCTCCCTCCCTCTCTCTCTCTCGTTCTATCCCTCCCTCTCTCTCCCACCTTCTCTATCCCTCCCTGTCTCTCTCCCCCTCTACCTCTCTATCCCTTCCTCTCTCCCTTCTCTCTCTCCCTTACTATCTCCTTCCCCCTCCCCCATCTTTGTATTTACTCCCCCCAGTGATGGAACACTAAACCCTAATGGCGTTCGATTCGGGAGCTCAGAGATCTACAACATTGGTGAGAAAGGTTTTATGAATGCAAGTGTACAGGTTAAGGAAACATTAAAGGGTTTTGTGGGATGTTTGGTGTACACACTCACCTGCAGAACTCAGTTGAAATGGACACGCCCTAATGTGGGCAGCATGTCTGGAGAAAGTCTCATTCAGATCACTGTAGTACTCAACCACTGCAGGAGCTACACGAGATAGGAACATCACCTAAACACATGGTCCGCATGCACCTGGGACAGGTAACCATATGCTGTGCAAGAGGAACACACGACCTACCATGTAATATCTGTACACAGAGATGTGTTACATATACACACGTTCAGCGGGGACTCACTCAAACGTGGACACACACTCATATGGACATTACGTAGGGACAGGCTAAATCACCAGCATGATAGACAGAAGGATGATATAAATACAGGTGTGTGTGCAGTGGATAAGGCCCAGTAACTGTTACATCATAATATGTTCCCTGTTATAATTACTCTGTGTGTGTGGTGTGTCTGTGTGTGCGTGTGTGTGTCAGTGGAGGCGTTTGAAGAGGTGTATGACAGTGTGTGTGTTCCTCAGTATAACTCTGCTGGAGAAGAACGAGTTATTCTCTTTCTTAAACTGGGACCGAATCACACATTCAGCTCTGAGCTGGTGAATAAAATACGCAGCGCCATCAGAGTGTCTCTATCCGCTCGCCACGTCCCCTCCATAATCCTAAAGACTGATGATATCCCGGTACATACATACACACACACACACACACACACACACACACACACACACACACACATAAACACACATCTGCTAGTCCTTCTCAAAAATTAGCATATTGTGATAAAGTTCATTATTTTCTGTAATGTTTCTGTAAATTCTTCTTTTTTTTAAATTTTATGAATATTAAACCGCGGTGCACTGAAGCCGCATGAAGTAGCAAGGGATCACTGTGTATGTAAGAAGAAGAAGAAGAAGAAGAAGAAGATATATATACACTGTAGGCCCTTGACATTTGCGGGGTTCGGTTCCAGGCCTTCCCGCGAATCGAGATAATCCGCGAGTTCTGTTCCCGGAAGTAAAACCCCATGTATGATGTCACATGCGCGAATGAGCAGCTGTAAGGAAAATACTATGTATCTATTACATGCGCTAAAATATGCTTCTTAAACACATTCTGTAGACAGTCTTACTCATTAATACAGTATTAATGTAGTAATGATTAAGAAAAATTAACAAAAACATGAAAAAAAAACTTTTCAATTTTTACTGTTATATTTATTGATGCTAAAATATAAACATTATACAGCATACGCATAAAATACCTTTCAGTGCATTCTATTTATAAACAACAGCAGTGTAGTTTTCAAAAATGCCCACTAGAGAATTGCATTGCACTGTATTGCATTAGGCATGAGATGACTGAATTCAGGTATTAATGCATTAAGTCCGAGCAGCTCGGCCACGCCCCCCCAACGGGTCGTTACATCACCTCAACCAATGATCAGGAAGGAGGATAGCCATTGGCTGAATTTGAATCTTGTGACAGTTGCTTGGCAGTCCGTGAATACTCCAACCGCAAATGCAAAACCGCAAATAGTCAA
>CM045734.1:64042913-64047913 GCA_024760905.1 Plotosus lineatus
ACACACATGTATACACAACTATACACACGTACATGCACAAACACATATGCATACGCACACCTAGACACACATATATAAATGTATATATTTAGACTATATATATATATATATATATATATATATATATATATATATATATATATATATATATATATATATATATATATATATATATATAGGGCAGTGGTGGTCTAGTGGTATAAGGCGCCGGATATATATATATGTGTGTATATATGTGTGTGTGTATAACCACAGACATGTCTCTAATTTTGTGGGATTAATACAGTATATAAAAATAGATTAATTTCCTGCATTGTGCTTGTATGTGTGTGTTTGTGTGCCTGTGTGTGTGTTTGCGTGTGTGTTTGTGTGTGTGTGCTTGTGTGTATTCAGTACACCATCAGTGGCAAGAAGGTGGAGGTGGCAGTGAAGCAGGTGATTGCAGGCAAGGAGGTGAGTCAGCGTGGTGCTTTCTCAAACCCACACTCTCTGGATCTCTACAAGAACATCCCTGAGCTGCAGAACTTTTAAACATCATACTGTTGGAGATCACGGAGCCCTGATGAAGGAACTGAACTTCTGAGGTCCACCTCAACCAAATTCACATTATCTTCTGATCCAAGTGTAAAAGCTGTCAGGACAAATACCTTCAGTGAACCCTGACCTCACTGACCAGTGCAATCCTGGCAAAATGGAAATAGTCATCAGGAATCACACGTGGCATCACAATGAGAAGCGGCTTCAGTGCAGCGCTTTATATATATATATATATATATATATATATATATATATATATATATACACAGTGATACCTCTGCTCACGAACATAATTGGTTCCCAGAAAGTGTGTGTAAGGCGAAAAGTTCGTCTTCCGAACATTTATTTCCCATAAGAAACCATTAAAATGAGAATAATCCGTTCCCAGGTCCCCATAAAACATAATTTTCTACTAAATAAGCCTTAAAACTACACAAAAATATACCTTATTTTATGTAGTAAATGTGCTATTGTATTGTAATTAAAGAAATAAACTGTACTGTATAATAAAGTGGTTTTATTTACCTTTGTGATGGTAGTTGATGGCTTGATGGAATGGAGTGGGAGGAGGAGGGAGGGAGGGACTTACTGTTTGGAAGGCGTGTTTGGAAACGCCTACTGTTTGGAAACACCCTTAGCCACACACGCACCCTTAATAGCTTCCTTGTTCTTAAGGATGGTAGCAATGGTAGACTTAGCGTACTGGTACTGGGACGCTGAGTCACACAAACGCACACCTCGTTCGTGTTTTTCAATGATCTCCGCCTGTGGTGGGTCTTTTCGGTCCCATAATAGCAAAAGTACACTCAATATGGTCCAAAATGTCTATCAAACACAAACCACTTCCGCACTCAAAGAAAGGGGTGACGAACTGTGACGCCGTGGCGTCGTCAGCTTCTCGTGGCCGCCACCGTGGCGCTGTTCGACCAGCGTGGTTTGATTCGTCCGCCGAAAACTAGTTCGTCAGCAGAGATAATATGCTCGCAAATTTAATGTTCTTGAGGCGAAAAGTTCGTGAGCTTAAGCGTTCGTCAGCGGAGGTTTTACTGTATATATATATATATATATATATATATATATATATAAATATTCATGGAATTAAAAAATCAGGAAATTAAGGAAGAACGGGGGAAAAGTTAAAGAAAATGCCACAAAAACAAGGCCAATTATGCAAAAAAAAAACCCAAAAAAACCCCATAACCAACACAAAACAAAAAAACCCCCAAAATCTCCCATCAAAACTGGATACAGTGGTACCTCTCCTTAAGGAATTAATCCGTTCCAGAGCTTTTTTTGTAACCAGCATTTTTTGTAAGTTTATTTGTATTTTACATGTAAAACGTGTGATTTGTTCCAAGGCACCCCCTAAACCCTCTAAAAATGATAAAAGTGTACCTTTTACGACCTCCTTCTGCTTCAATATCGTACCGATGGTAGACGGGTTTGGCCATATTCCTTTGTGATATCACTCGAGCCCGTTTGTTCTCCTCACTCGCACCGGAAATCACGTGTGTGTGTGTGTGTGTGTGTGTCAACATGTGTTGACCATGTTTTCTTTGCAGAGTTGTAATCTTACAAATGTTTATGGAAGGTTAGAAGCCTGAGTCAAGAAATAAGGCATAAAACAACAGTAACTCTGTCCTTTACACGAAAAGCATCCTGGTGGATTCAGCTCTATAATAGGCAGTGGGAGGTAGATGGATCATTCCTTCTAGGCAATGATGTCCAAGATGGCGTCAGGTCAAGATGGCGTCCCTGTCTAAGATGGCATCAGGTGGACCTGTTCAGGATGGTGCTTGAGTGAAGGCAACATGAACAGCTCAGTTGTTAGCCAATGGGAGACCAGCGGGGCGGGATGTTCGAACTTCATTGGTGAGAGAGTAGCTCGAGCATTGTTTGAATGGCGTGTTTGAATTTTTAAGATGGCGCTTTCATAATGTGAACTTGTTTTGTATCCTGAGACAAAAATTTTAGGAAAATGCTTTTTGTAACCTGAATTGTTTGTTTGGTGAGACTTTCGTAAGGTGAGGTACCACTGTCCATTGTTGCATCTGTGTGTGCACATGCATCTGCGCGCGTGCCTGCGCGTATGTATGCATGTCGTCTTCTCATGCAATACCATCTGTATGCGTGTTTAATTTTAATTACATCTTATGTGATTTTTTTTAATGTTTAATTGTTATTGTAATTATTTATAGCATTGAATATGTATTTATTGATATTATATACACATATTCAAGTATGTATACATCAGTTCGCGGGGGTTGGGGGGGGGTGATCCTACTTCGCGGATTTGGATGGTCACATGGGGATCTCGGTCCCAATTAACCTCATAAAGTGAGGGATCCCTGTGTGTGTGTGTGTGTGTGTGTGTGTGTGTGTGTGTATATATATATATATATATATATATATATATTGAAAAACAAAGAAATTAAAAAGAAAATGTTAGAAAACCGAAGAGAATTTATATTCCAAATCGGAGACAACAGGCCGAATTAAATTTATCACCGATTCAAATGCGTTAAAATGAACAGTTAGAGAAAACAGTGCAAGTCTGGATGTTGTGGATGATAAACTCAACAAAAACTACATGAATTAATAGAGTTAAGACCAGTTAGGGCCTGTCATTCTGTGGAAATGTATTTGTAATAGTTTGATTTACATCACAATGTTACAAAATCTGTTGACACGGTAACAAAACAGCAAAAAGACTGAAAGGATTGTAAGATTATAGAGATTTATTAAAATGTAATTTGATAATATTGAGTAAATAATGTAACGCATTTGTATATTTAAATATACATAATTGAAATGGAACATGTAGGATATTTTTTGTGTTTTTAAAGCATCTCGGGTCTATAATATGTCCTTGAAATAGTTTTTTTGTTCAGATCCTATATCCATCAACATGTCCTTGAAAATGTGATCGGCATACTGGAAATGTCCTTAAAGTCCTGGAAAAGTTATACCACACCCATGTGAACCATGTTACACATACACACACATACGCAAACGTACACATACATCCCCACACTTACACAAACACATGTACACACCCACATATACATACACACGCAAACGTACATATACATATCCACACTTACATGCACACACATACATACACACATGCACACACACACACACACACAGGCGTACACAAACACATACATGCACATAAGTGCACACATGCACACACACATAAATGTACACACAAAGAAACACGTACACAAATACATACATGCACGTAAACACACACATACACTCATGTACACACACATATGCACACACAGATACATACGTACACCTGCACACATACACAGAAACATACGTACACACACGCACACAAATGTACACAAACATGTACACAAACACACGTGTACACATACACACACATAAATGTACTCGCAAAGAAACACACATATGCACATAAACACACATGTACACACACATATGCACACATACATACGTACACACAAATCTACAAACACGTGTACACACACACACACACACCTGTACACACGTACACACACACACACACACACATATGTGTGTGTGTATACATATATATATATATATATATATATATGGGGGGGGCAGTGGTGGTCTGAGTGGCATCATAGAGCTTAAATGGTAATTAAAACACCCTAAAAAAAGGCTCATTGACAACTTGTGTGATAATGAGGGAAAAGAGACGTATACATCATCTCAACCAATGAACAGGAAGGAGGACAGCCATTGGTTGAATTTGAATCACGTGACAGTTGCTTGTCAATCTGCGAATAGTCAATGGCGCGAGTGCAAAACCACGAACAGTCAAGGGCCTACTGTACTGTACATACATACATGCGTACGCACACACACACACACACACACACACACACATGTATGCACGATAACAGTGAGGAATGGAACTTTTATTAAAGCTTAGTGTTAATCACACCCCTTATCACTCCACCCTTTTTAAATACCCCTCACCTTATACTCAACATTTAACAGTTGGAGCTACAGAAGTTGTTTCCGTTACTATTGTAGCTAATCACTGAACTACAAAGTGCTGCAATTAAAATTAGAAAACCAACCACATCCCTTAACTGTAGCTCCACCCACACTGCCATTCTGTCTTAGTCCTAACTCCACCCAACCCTATCACTAATTACATATAAATCACCGTTCTAAAGAAAACAAACCATCTAAAATTATTTCTCATCATAACCACATCCCTAAGCAAAACCCCACCCATAATTCTAAATTCTCACAGGTACTATCTTGACCACACCCAGAATTATACTACCCAAAATATAACATCACCTAAAATTATAAGCCCTCCCTCTATCTCTAATCCCATTCTCGATTATAACCCCTTCCGCTATCTCCAATCCTACTTATGATTGTAACCCCTCCCTCTATTTCTAATACATTCCAAGATTATAACCCCTCCCAGTAATCTCTAATTCAATCTATGA
>CM045734.1:64052913-64085413 GCA_024760905.1 Plotosus lineatus
TTCTTACAGATTCCCAGTCACTCAGCAACAACTGCACTTTAATTCACGCTGCATAGATTATTGTGTAACGGTAATGTCTGAAACTTGGTTGAGCACTTTTCCCCTTTGAAAAAAAACACACTGTACCAGGTCTACACCAACATTCCAGATGCCTATAAAGCCTCCCTCTGCCACATCTTGGACTCTCAGATCACCTTTCTGTCTCTGATTCCTGCTGATAAACCTAAAATCTGTAGCCAAAGATCAGCAGTTAAAACTGTCCAGGTAGTGACTGAGGAAGCCAATGCAGCTACACAGAATTGTTTTGACTATACCGACTGGGAAATATTCGCTGATGAGACCTGGAGGGTCACACATCAGCTAGAACCTCCTACATAAATACTGCAGAGATTGTGACCACAACAAGGACTATTAAGGTGTCCTGAACTAGATACTGTGGTTTAACATTGAGGTGTGCAACCTGCTTAGGACACATGATGATACCTTCAAGTCAGAAGGCCATCAGATTAACATAGTGCAACACCACACCACATGAAAAGGTATCAAAAAAGCAAGCGCAAGTATAAACAACTCGAGAAACACTTTGATGAAAATAACAGCAGGAATATGAGGATGGGTTCAAGACACTCATGTTAGTAGACTCCTTGGACAACACCATACCGGCACATTTAAGTTCACATTGATCTTCATTAGCAGGAGTGAGAGGCTTCTAAAATGAGAACTCCAGCCAGCATAAGCACACCAGGACAGACCACAGGACTCAGAAAACAGAAGGATCATGAGGATCAGGATCACTGGCATCACAGAAGAAGAATCTTTACCTCAGAAAAGAGAGAGAAAGAGCGAGAGAGAGACACACATAATTGTGTAATGAAAGAGAAGATTTTATTATTATTGCTGAGTACAGCTGGGACTCTGGCATGACTGGCTATGGCAGCATAATTAAAAGAGAACCAGAAAGAAGACAGACATGAGGGCACCTGTGACATTGGGGCAATAAGCTTCCCAACTGTCAACTTAGTGAGGGAGTGTCTTAATAACAGAGACTGTGTCTGAGTCCCGAACATTAACTGGAAGGTTATTCCATAACTGTGGGGCTTTGTAAGAGAGAGCTCCACCCCTGTAGTCGTCTTCATTATTTGAGGCATCCTGCACCTTTTGATCTAAGGGGGTGTGCTGGATCATAAATAACAAGACGTTGCAAGACTATTAAGTGCTTTATAGGTTAAAAGTAGTATTTTATATTTGATGTGAAGTTTAACTGGGAGCCAGTGCAGTGCAAATAAGATTAGGGTGATATGCACGTGTCTTAAACAACTCTTGCTGCTGCATTCTGGACTAACTGAAGCTTGTTTATGCTCCTTTAGAACATCCAGATAGTAACACATTACAATAATCTAATGTGACATCATATTTCTTACTGTAGCAAACCGGGCTGGTAGTCCCCCTTGTTAGAAAGTGGGACTGTAAGGTGTGTTCCTATTGTTGTGGAATCACACTCCTCAGCCTTACCCGGGAAAAACTATGCAGGAGAAATGGAGATAAGGATCTGACAGATGATGGAACCTTGGATTCAGGAGGAACAATGTGGTTTTCATCCTGGCTGCAGCACTCTCGATCAACTCTATATGCTCTACAGGATCCTGGAGAGGACGATGGGAGTTTGTCCAATCTGTCCACATGAGTTTTGTGGATTTAGAGAAGACTTTCAATGGTGTCTCTTGGGCTATCTTCTGCATGAGTATTGTGTATCGGACACATTGCTACGGGCCATTTGGTTTCTGTATCACCAGAGCTAGAGATTGGTCCGCATTGGTAACATCAGGTCAAATTCATTTCCGGTGAGGGTTGTAGGCTGTCCTTTGTCCCCGATTCTGTTCACAATTTTTATGGACGGAATGTCTATGTGCAGCCAAGACATTAAGGGGTTCTGGTTTGGTAGCTATAGGATCTTGTCACTGCTTTTTTCACATGGCGTTGTTCTTTTGACTTCATCTATCCAGGACTTTCAGCTCTCGTTGGAGTGACGTGCAGCAGAGTGCGAAGTGATCGAGATCATGGGTTGTAGCTGGAATAGGGTGGAATGCACCCTTCTGATTTGGAATGAGGTCCTGCCCCAAGTGTAGCAGTTCAAGTATTTCAAGGTCTTGTTGACGAGTGAGAGAAGGATGGAGCAGGAGATCTACAGGTGGACTGCTGCAGCCTCTGTTGTAAAGTGGCGCTTGTACCGATACATAGTGAAGAAGGAGGTGAGCCGGAAGCCAAAACTCTCAATTTACCATTAAATCTATGTTCTATATTTCACCTATGGTCACCAACTTTCGGTAGTGACCAAAAGTACAAGATTGCGGATACAACTGGCTGAAATGAGCTGCCTTTGCCAGGTGGCAGGGCTCTCCCTTAGAGATAAGCTGAGAAATTCAGCCATCAGGGAGGAGCTCAGAGTCCATTCGCTGCTTCTTCTTGTGGAGAGGTGCCAGCTGAGGTAACTCCGGCATCTGCTTAGAATGCCTCCCGAATGCCTCTCTGGTGTGGCATTTAGGGCGTGTCCAACTGGGAGGGGACCCTGGGGTTGACCCAAAATATACTGGAAGGATTATGTCTCTTGACTGGTCTGGGAATGCCCCCTGAAAGAGTGACCTCCTGAAAGCGCAAGACGAAGTGGCTGGGGAGAGGGATGTCTGGACCTCATTGCTTAGGTTGCTGCTTTTGCGACTAAACAACAGGTTAAGCAGTGGAAAATGATCATGATGAGGAATATTTCTGAGATAAAACAAGGCCATCCTTGTAATATTATCTACATGAGCTTCAAATGAAAGACCAGAGTCAGTAATCACTAAAAGGTCCTATACTGCTACACAGTATGAAACTGAAAGACCATCTAAACTTATTACATAATTATTTCTAGCGCCCTGAGATACCAGTACAAGAACTTCTGTCATATCAGAGTTTAATAGGAGGATGTTAGTAAGCATCCAGTGTCTAATGTCCTTTATACATTATGCAACTTTATTAAGCTGATGTTTCTCGTCTGGCTTTGCTTAAATATATAACTGTGTGTCATCAGCATAACAATGAAAGCGAATACCATGATTACAAATGATACTACCCAAAGGGTGCATGTATAGAGAGAAAAGCAACGGGCCTAGAACAGAACTTTGTGGAACACCAAACTTAACATGAACAGACCAGTATCACTTTCTTTTTTTTCTAAAGTTCTTGAATGCACTGTTTATAACCAAATGTCTTTCTATCTTTTGCAGAATAACCTCCTTGATCCAAATCAGTCTGGCTTCAAAGCAGCACATTCCACAGAGACTGCACTCTTGGCTGTCATAGAGAACCTACTTGGCAAGATCAGCCAAGCTGTCATCAGTCTTCATCCTGCTTGACCTTTCAGCAGCATTTGACATGGTCAACCAGAAGACTCTTTTAGCCACCCTTAGGAGTCTAGGTGTTTGTGGTGCAGCATGGCAGTAGTTTCCATCCTACCTGGAAGGTTACATGGAGGGGATACACATCTGCTCCATGCCTACTTTCCACTGATGTTCCCCAGGGCTCAGTTCCTGGTCCATTTCTGTTCTCTCAGGGCTCAGTTCTTGGTCCACTTCTGTTCTCACGCTATACCTGTTCTCATATCCACACATGGGTTCTCATACCACTGCTATGCAAATGACACCAAACTTATTCTCTCTTTTCCTCCCTTAGATACTGATGTTTTTGCAAGGATCTCTGTAGGTCTGGCAAGTATCTCCAGCTGAAGCTTAATTCCAGCAAGACTGAATTTCTGTTTATCCCAGGTGACTCATCCCCACATCAAGATCTGGACAATGCTGTGATCTCTCCTTCAAGCACAAGCACTGCACAAAGCCTTGGAGCCTGCCTTCCTTTCAGCTTTTTCCCTTTTACTCGGGAGTCGCCACAGTGAATCATCTGATTCGCACGTTTGATTCGGCAGAGGTTTTTACGTCGGATGCCCTTCCTGTCACAACCCTTTTAGCAAGGGACAGAAACACGCTGACGACTTTGCAGCCTACTCTTTACGAAAGTCAGCAATGGTTCTTTTACATGCCTCTCACCATAGACAGTGAGAGACATGGCCCGCCTTTGATAACCCAGTTAGCTGCACTGGGGGGGGACAGTGACAACCTTGTGGAGAGTGGGACTCGAACCCCCAACCTTTGGATCAGCGATCCAGCACCCTATACCACTGGACCACCACTGCCCCTGTACAAAGCCTTGGAGTAACCATAGATAAGTGTCTGTCATTCTCATATTACTAATCTTTCTCTATTAAGATAAGATAAGATTCAGCTTTATTAATCTCACAATGGAGAAATTCACTGTTACAGGCTCTTGAAGTACCATCAGTAGGGGGTGCAGAATATCTTAGAAAGGTGTAACATCCTTGAGTTAATTAGAACAGAACAATAAAATAGAAAATAGATACATACATATATATATATATATATATATATATATATATATATATATGTGTATATATATATATATACGCATATATACGTGCATATACATATATATTATATGAGTAAATAAATAGATACATAAATAGTATAAAAGTAATAGGCATTAAAAAAACTTTGTAGACTGGCTGATATTCAAGTGCACATGTATCTGAGGGCAGAGTAGATGGATTGATATGGTTCACAGTCAGTGGGGTAGATGTGGTTGATTAAAGTGCATGGGTTTTTCTTGCACATAAACGTTTTTTTTTCACAGACAGTTACAAAGTGGCGTTGTACAGTCTGACAGCGGTAGGCATGAAAGACCTGCGATAGCGCTCGTCGTCTACTGAAGAAGCTGCTCAGCTTCTCTACAGTCTGGTGCAGTGAGTAAGAGCTGTTGTCCATGATGGATGTGAGCTTGGCTACCATCCTCCTCTCACCCACCTCCTCCACAGAGTCCAGTGGGCAGCCTAGGACAGCACTGGCCCTGCTGACCAGCTTGTTCAGTCTCTTTCTGTCCCGCTCTGTGCTGCCCAGGGCCCAGCAGATGGCAGCGTAGAGGGTTGCAGAGGCTACCACAAAGTCATAAAATGTCCTGAGCAGAGGTCTAAAGTCTGTTGGGTTTTTTACACCCGAGCCAAAGTGGCTCATCAGGCCGGTGCTTATCCCCAGTTTCCGTAGCGTGAAGCGACCAGGAGTCCATCCTCCTGGATGGGACGCTAGTCCATCACAGGTTACCTTCCCAGTATATTTTTACTGGTACCCATTTATACTGCTGGGTGAACAGAGGCACACTTGTGGTTAAGACCTTGCCCAGGGGTCTTAGCACAGTGGGGGTCTAACTGGGATTTGAACTCACAACCTTCCGTTCATGAGCCCTGTACTCTAACCATTACACCACTGGCCCCCATGAGCAGAGGTCTGCATACTCCGAATGACCTAAGTCTCCTCAGAAGGTGGAGACAACTCTGGCCCTTCTTGTACAGGGCGTTGGTGTTGTGGGACCAGTCCAGTTTATTGTTGAGGTGAGCGCCCAGGTATTTGAAACTGTCCACTGTCTCAATGTCCTGTCCCTGGATGTTCACCAGTGAGTATGTGTGTGTGTGTGTGTGTGTGTGTGTGTGTGTGTGTGTGTGTGTGTGTGTGTGTATGTGTATTGGTGTGCTTCTCCTGAAGTCGACCACCATCTCCTTCGTCTTCCTAGTGTTCAAGCACAGGAGGTTGCGCTCACACCAGTCCACAAAGTCGACGATGACCGACCGGTACTCCAGCTCGTTCCCCTCTGACAGACGGCCCACGATGGCAGAGTCGTCAGAGAACTTCTGGAGGTGGCAGCTGTCTGTGTTATAGGTGAAGTCCGAGATGTAAATGGAGAAAAGGAAGGGTGAGAGGACGGTGCCCTGGGGTGCCCCCATGCTGCAGACTACCACCTTTGACTCTCAGCCACGCAGCCGCACGTACTGTGGATGGTCAGTGATGTAGTGAATGATCCAGGCAGCAAAATGTTCGTCCACTCCCGCGTCTTCCAGTTTCCCCCGCAGAAGCGCCGGCCTGATGGTGTTGAAGGCGCTGGAGAAGTCAAAGAACATAAACAAAGAACATATTATGTCGATTTCTTCTCTTTAACATCTGAAGGATTCGTCCATTCCTTTCCACTCAGGCCATTTAGATACTTGTTCAATCGCCTCCCTGAATCGCCACCTTATCGTGGTGGAAGGGTTTGTGTGACCTAATGATCTGAGGAGCTAAGTTTTCAGGGGCATAATTCCTCTGGTAGGATTAACCAAGGCAAACAGGTCCTGGGTGAAGGTCCAGATGAAGTGTGATTCAGAAGACCCCTATGACATCTAAGAGAGATCAAAGGAAGCAGTCTCCCTTGCCCAGACGCAGATCACTGGGGTTCCCTCCTGGAGCCAGGCCCGGGGGAGGGGCTCGAAGATGAGCGCCTGGTGGTCGGGCTTCTGCTCATGGAGCCAGGCCGGGCCTAGCCCGAAAGGGGACATGGGTCCGCCCTCCCATGGACCCACCACCCGTGGGAGGAGTTTTAGGGGTCGGGTGCAGTGTGAGTTGGGTGGCAGCTGAAGGCATGGGTTCTGTCGGACCAATCCTCGGCTGCTTACTCTGACCCTTAGGACATGGAATGTCACCTCTCTGGTGGGGAAGGAGCCTGATCTGGTGCGTGAGGTGGAGAGATACCGACTAGATATAGTCGGGCTCACCTCAATGCATAGCTTGGGTTCTAGGACCATCCATCTCGAGAGAGGCTGGACCTTATTCTATTCTGGAGTTGCTCACGGGGACAGGCGGCGAGCCAATGTGGGTATTCTTGTTGCCCCCCATCTCCAAATGGTGGGGTTCTCCCCGGTTGATGAAAGGGTAGCTTCCCTCCATCTTCGGGTGGGGGGACGGGTCCTGACTGTTATTTGTGCTTATGCACCAAATGACAGTTCAGAGTACCCACCCTTTTTGGAGTCATTGGGGGTGTGTTGGAGAACGCTCCCTCGGGAGACTCACTCGTTGTCTTGGGAGACTTCAACACCCATGTGGGAAATGATAGTGTGACCTGGAAGGGTGTGGTCAGTAGGTACGGCCTCTCCAGTCTGAACCTGAATGGTGCTTCATTGTTGGACTTCTGTGCTCGTTACAGTTTGTCTATCACGAACACCATGTCCGAACATAAGTGTGCCCATAAGTGCACTTGGCACCAGGACACCCTAGGTCGCAATTCGATGATTGACTTTGTAGTCATGTCACCGGACTTGCGACCATATGTTCTGGACACTCGGGTAAAGAGAGGAGCTGAGCTGTCCACCGATCACTACCTGGTGGTGAGTTGGCTTTGGTCGTGGGGGAAGCTGCCTTCCAGACCTGGCAGGCCCAAGCGTGTAATCAGGGTCTGCTGGGAATGTTTGGCGGAGTCCCCTGTCCGAGAGGCCTTTAACTCCCACCTCCAGCAGAGCTACAACCATGTCCCGGAGGAGGCAGGGGACATGGAATCCGAATGGGCCATGTTTCGTGCCTCCATTGCTGAGGCAGCAGCCCATAGCTGTGGCCATCAGGTCATTGGTGCTTGTCGTGGCGGTAGTCCCCGAACCCGGTGGTGGACACCTGCAGTGAAGGGGGCCGTCCAGCTGAAGAAGGAGGCCTATCGGGTTTTATTAGCCTGTGTGACTCCTGAGGCAGCAAACAGGTACTGGCAGGCCAAACGTGCTGCAGCTGAGGCTGTCACAGATGCAAAATCTCGGGCGTGGGAGGAGTTCGGTGAGGGCCTGGAGAGTGATTATCGGTTGGCCTCAAAAAGGTTCTGGACGCCAGCCTTAGGAGGGGGAAGCAGTTCTCCACAAACACTGTTTACAGTGGAGGTGGGGAGCTGCTTACCTCGACTGGGGATGTCGTCGAGAGGTGGAGGGAATACTTTGAGGACCTCCTCAATCCTACCAACAGTGAGTCCATGGAAGAGGAAGCTTCTGGGGGTTTGGGTGTGGGTCTGCCCATCACTGGAGTAGAGGTCACTGAGGTTGTCAAAAAGCTCTTCAGTGGTCGAGCTCTGGGGTTGAATGAGATCTGCCCGGAATATCTCATGGCTCTGGATGCTATAGGACTGTCTTGGTTGACACGTCTCTGCAACATCGCGTGGTCATCAGGGGATGTACCTCTGGATTAGCAAACTGGGGTGGTGGTCCCGATTTTTAACAAGAGGGACCGGAGGGTGTGTTCCAATTATTGGGGAATTACACTCCTCAGCCTACCTGGGAAAGTCTATGCAGGGGTACTAGAGAGGAGGATCTGACTGATAGTTGAACCTCGGATTCAGGAGGAACAATGTGGTTTTCGTCCTGGTCGTAGCACTCTTGACCAACTCTATACGCTCCACAGGATTCTGGAGGGGGCATGGGAATTTGCCCAATCTGTCCACATGTGTTTTGTGGATTTGGAGAAGGCTTTCGACTGTGTCCCTCGAACGATCTTGTGGGGTGTGCTCCGAGAGTATGGCGTTCCGGACCCGTTGCTACGAGCTATTCGGTCGCTGTATCACCGGAGCCAGAGTTTGGTCCGTATTGGCAATAACAGGTTGAATTCGTTTCCTGTGGGAGTTGGAGTCCGCCAAGGCTGTCCTTTGTCACCGACTCTGTTCATAATTTTTATGGACAGAATTTCTAGGCGCAGTCAAGGCGTTGAGGGGTTCTGGTTTGGTGGCCATCGGATCTCGTCTCTGCTTTTTGGGGATGATGTTCTCCTTTTGGCTTCATCAAGTCGAGACCTCCAGCTCTCATTGGAGTGATTCGCTGCCGAGTGCAAAGCAGCCAGGATGAGGATCAGTACCTCTAAGTCTGAGGCCATGGTTCTCAGTCGGACAAGGGTTGAATGCACCCTCCGGGTCAGGAATGAGGTCCTGCCCAAAGTGGAGGAGTTTAAGTACCTTGGGGTCTTGTTCACGATTGAGGGAAGGGTGGAGCGAGAGATTGAGAGATGGGTTGCTGTAGCCTCTGCTGTTAAGCGGTGCCTGTACCGGTCCGTCATGGTGAAGAATGAGCTGAGCCACAAGGCGAAGGTCTCAAGTTACCAGTCAATCTATGTTCCAACCCTCACCATGGTCACGAGCTTTGGGTAGTGACCGAAAGAACAAGATCATGGATACAAGCGGCTGAAATGAGCTCCCTTCACCGGGTGGCGGGGTTCTCCCTTAGAGATAAGGTGAGAAGCTCTACCATCCGTGGAGAGCTCGGAGTCGATCTGCTGCTCCCCCGCATTGAGAGGAGACAGTTGAGGTGGCTTGGGCATCTGGTCAGAATGCCTACCGGATGCCTCCCTGGTGTGGTGTTTCGGGCATGTCCCCCCGGGAGAGTTGGAGGAAGTGGTTGGGTAGAGGGATGTCTGGACCTCTTTGCTTTCCCGCGACCTGACCCTGGAATTAGCGGAAGATGATGATGATGATGATGAATCGCTTGTCATCTCAAGACTAGATTACTGCTAGTCACTCCTGGCAGGTCTACCTTTCAGCAATATTCAACCTCTGTGAATAATCCAGAATGCAGCTTCACGGTTTGTTTTCAACCCTCCAAAATTTTCACACACCACACCACTGCTACAATCTCTCCACTGGCTTCCTGAAGCTGCTTGCATTTGATTTGAAGTGCTAATGCTTTCCTACAAAGCCAAAATGGAGCTGCATCTACCTCAAAGCACTTATCACACCTCGTACTGCACCACATTCTCTCAGATCCTCCAGCCTGCAAGACTGATCCCTCTCTCTACCAAGGGGCAAGGGAAAAATACATCTAAATTCTTCTCTCTTCTGGGTCCAAGATGGTGAAATGAACTTCCTCTGAAAATCCGGACAGCTGAGTCACTGAGTAGCTTCAAACGATGGCTGAAAATTTACTTTTTTCAGCAGTACTTAGATTAAGCACTATGCCCTATACAAACGCACACCACACAATACCTACCACCTGAGTTTGACTAATGGGAGACTTACTCTGTGTTTTTTTTTTTTTTTTTATTTAAGGGACAATGTACAGGAACATTAAGCTCATAGAGACAGAGATGTACTGTACCAGATTATAGCTTATAGCTAGTTTCCATCTGTAGTCCCTAATTTAGAACGGCCAATTAACCTACAGTGCATGTCTTTGGATTGTGGGAGGAAACCGGAGCACCCGGAGGAAACCCACACAAGCACGGGGAGAACATGCAAACTCCACACAGAAACGCCCAGGCCGGGAATCGAACCCAGGCCTTCTTGCTGTGAGGCGGACGTGCTAACCACTACGCCACCGTGCCGTCATTGACAAACCAGTACATGAATATATTCACTGATAGAGACTTTAAAGCTCTTCTGTAAGTTGCTCTGGATAAGAGCATCTCCTAAATGCTATAAATGTAATTGAACTCATTAAAATGCAGAGAGAAATCACTGTATACAGCTAAATAAGTTCCATTAACTCTAGTATTTTCTCATCTGTCAAGGAAAATCATGTGATCAATAGTGCCAAAGGCTGCACTAAGGTCAGTTAGCACAAGCAGGAAGACACAGCCGTGGTCGGAGGCCACCAGTAGGTTATTGACCACCTTAATGAGTGCTGTCTCTGTGCTTATGATGAGGCCTAAGGAACATGGAGGCACTGGATCAAGCACACAGGTGGATGATTAATGAGGAAATTAATGAGATTAGTTCTGTCTTTTGAATGGGACTAGTCTCAGATCTACTGGTGTTATATTATTACTTACTGTTTTAGTTATTAACAAACGTCTTTAAATTTAGGGAATCAGTTTTTTGCCTGATATTTTCAATTTTAGCATTAAAAAGTTCATAAAGTCACAGCCATCGTCGGAGGCCACCAGTAGGTAATTTACAACCTGAATGAGTGCTGTCTCTGTGCTCTGATGAGGCCTAAATCCTGACCGATACATTTCGTGAATGTTATTCCTATAAAGTTATGCAGTACAGTTTTAAACATATAGCTACTGCTATAAGTTGATGTCCTAAATATTTTACTTATTGTTTTATTCCCAGTTAATTCTACAACAACATTAAATAAGTATTTCTGATTATTTTTGTTATTTTGTATTAGATTTCTGGCTTTGCCAAGTATGCTTAGGAGTGAGATGCCACGATAGTTGTTGCAATGATGGACAGTGGAGGCGTGTTCTCAAGGGCCGTGTTTGAGACAGTGGTTTCACTTGAGTCGAGCTCCTGGTAATGCTCAGCCCATCTCTCCATTTGTTTTCCACGATCCTTGATGACATCGCCTGCAGCTGATTTGAGCGTGGCAGTCTTCATGGCACCAAGACTGAAAGCCTTCTTCATTCTTTTGTACATTTTGCACATGTTTCTGAGATCTGCGGAGAGCTGTATGTCCTGGCAGAGGTTAAGCCAGTAGTCATTGGCACAATGCCTTGCAATCTTTTGTACGTTGTTCCTTGCAGCGCGCAGTGCAACAAGCTTTCGCATAGAGGGTTCCTTGTGGGTGATTAGGGCTGCCTGTTTGGCGGCGATGGCATGTTCCATTTCAGCGGCTCCTACTTCAAACCAATCTGCACTCCTCCCCACCTTCTTCCCAAAGGTGCCTGTGGCTTCATTTGTGGCTTCAGCATAGCATTCCGACAGTTCAGGCACTGCAAAACATATGTGTTGACATGGGGTAGGGGTTTCTACTTGGAGCGGTTGACACATCTGAGGCAGAGATGTACCTTGGTGGCGACCACAGTCAGCACTGTGGAAATTGTGCGTGACCAGCACTTAGTTTAGCAGAGATCTCCTGGTGATGACAAAATACAGCTGATGCCAGTAGCGAAACCTTGGGTGTCTCCAGGACACTCAGTGATAGGGCTTGGTGGAGAAGACTATGTTGGTCAGACAGAGGTCATGAAAGGAGCCATGCTCAAGAAGGCGTTGTCCATTCTTGTTGAGTTTGCCGATGCTGAAGTGGCCAATGCAGTGGGGTCAGGAGTCATGATCTGCCCCTATCTGTGCGTTAAAGGCATCGAGCAGAAACAGATGCTCCTTGGCAGGGATCTGCTGGATCCTGGCTTCGAGCACCTCGTAGAATGTATCCTTCGCCTCAGCTGAAGAGCAGAGCGTCGGACCATAGGTGCTAAGGATGTTGGCTGGTCCAGAGGAGGTTGTGAGACGGAGAGAAAGGATTCATGCAGTACCTGAGGACAACGGTTCAACAGAGGACAGAAAGCAGTTTTGCACAGTAAATCCAACACCGTATAGGCGATGCTCGTCAGGCTCCTATCTCAGCCAGAAGAATGTATAGTCCTTCTCCTTTCAGTTGTCACTGCCCGGGAGTCAGTCTATTGCAGTGCTGCAATGTCAATATTCAGCCTCTTCAGCTCACGGTCGATGATGGCAGTTTTCCTGGCATCGTTGATTTGTTGGAGGTCGTCAGAGAGGCCAGAACACATTGATCTGACGTTACAAGTTGCCACACTCAGCGCTGTTGACTTTGGTTTCTTGATGTTGCCTGGTGTAGTGACTACAGTCCGTGCTTCACTTTTGGCCTACACATCAAACACCCATTGAAGTAAAGCGGACTGTGGCAGGCCAGCACCTTACTGGCTGGGGGCTGCCCAGCTAAAGGCACGCGGTAGCTGGCCAGTGGGACATGATAATCCCTCCCACCATCGAGAGACAGCCCTAAGTGCCCGAGCTTATGCCAATTATCCATGGGCTTTTAACCAGGATCTGCATCTCCCTATATTGAGCTGCTGCAGAAGGCAGCACTGGAGTGACCTCTCCAGGGCACAGGCCAGGGCAAAGTTGTAGAGGAACTGAGATGCCCAGTTGACAGATTCCTCTTCTTGGCCTTGCTGGTACAGTAAGCCCTTAACTATTCGCGTTTTTGCACTCGCGGTTTGAGTATTCACGGACTTCCGAGAAAGCTCGCACGTGATTCAAATTCAGCCAATGGCTGTCCTCCTTCTTGCTGATTGGTTGAGGTGGTGTAACGCCCCATTTTCCTCATTCGCGCACAAGTTGGCAATGAGCCTTTTTTAGTGTGTTTTAATCACCAGTTAAGTTCTATGAAGTCACTCAAACTCCTGCTAAGCACCAGAAAAAGGTAATGAGGTTGGATATCTCTTCTGAAGAAATAAGACTTTCTCCGGAAGAAACGACAGTTTCCTCTGAAGTCACATTGCTGAAGAGGAATACAGTAATCCTTTGAACTGTTGTAAAACACTCCACTATTAAAGTCTTTTTTAATTATTATTCCAGTACATGACCTAAGATAATGTTTAAAATGTTTGTGTGTTATATTTCATTTACTGTGTGTACCATGTTTCTCATTGTGTTTTATTTATCCAATTTATTACATTTCTTGTTCTTTTAAGTCCTTTTTGTTTTGGTCTGTGTTTTGGGGGACTTTGATTTTGGCGCTGTGCCTCTAACTGTTTACTTCCTGAGGGGAGTAGCTGGGCTGCTTGGTAGAACACACGTGGATTCACTATTCTCATTTACTCCCAATAAACAGAAGCACACTCAGCTCTGCGCCAGAGGATTAACTCACATCAACATCACTGCGTCTTTGGTTTGTAATGCCTCTTACTCTATCACTCTAAAACTCTGTTTTGTACTCCGGTTCTGGCTGGGGGGCGTGGCTGAGCTGCTCGGACTTAATGCAGTTAATACCTGAATTCAGTCACGTCATGCCGAATCCCCCAGTGCAGCTAACTGGGTGATCAACGGCGGGCCATGTCTCTCACTGTCTATGGTGAGAGGCATGTAAAAGAACCATTGCTGACTTTCGTAAAGAGTAGGCTGCAAAGTCGTCAGGGTGTTTCTGTCCCTTGCAAAAAGGGTTGTGACAGGAAGGGCATCCGACATAAAAACCTTTGCCAAATCAAACATGCGAATCAGATGATTCGCTGTGGTGACTCCCGAGTAAAAGGGAAAAAGCCGAAAGGAAGACAGACAAGTCACGTCATGCCTAATGCAATACAGTACTTTCCTCTATTTTTGAAAACTACAGTGCTGTATGTTTATAAAGAGAATGTACTGAAAGGTGTTTTATGCGTATGCTGTATAGTGTTTATATTTTAGCATCAATAAATATAACAGTAAAAATTGAAACGTTTTTTTTTAATCATTACGACATTTTACTACATCAATACTGTATTAATGAGTAAGACTGTCTATAGAATGTGCAGCCTCACGCCGGTCCCAAGCCCGGATAAATGCAGAGGGTTGCGTCAGGAAGGGCATCCGGCGTAAAACAAAAGCCAAATAAAATATGCGAATCACAAGAAAGAATGACATATCGGATCGGTCGAGGCCCGGGTCAACAATGACCGCCATCAGTGCTGTCAACCAACAGGGTGCTGATGGAAATTGGACTACTGTTGGTCGAAGACGTCGAAGAAGGAGAGGCGGGAGGCGTGTCTGTTGCCAGAGAGAGAAGAGGAAAGGCATGAGTCTAGGACTGAAAGTAGGGACTTTGAATGTTGGATCTATGGCAGGAAAAGGTAGAGAGCTGGCTGACATGATGCAGAGGAGGAAGGGGGACATACTGTGTGTTCAGGATACCAGGTGGAAAGGTAGCAAGGCAAGAAGCATAGGAGCAGGGTTTAAGCTGTTTTATCATGGTGTGGATGGGAAGAGAAATGGAGTCGGAGTCATCTTGAAGGAGGAGTTTGTCAGGAATGTTCTAGAAGTGAAAAGAGTGTCAGACAGAGTGATGAGTCTCAAGTTAGAAATTGAAGGTGTGATGTTCAATGTTGTTAGTGCTTATTCCCCACAGACAGGATGTGATCTAAAAGAGAAGGAGAGATTCTGGATTGAGTTAGATGAAGTGATGCAGCGTACCCCCAGGGGTGAAAGAGTGGTCATTAGGGCAGACTTCAATGGACATGTTGGTGCAGGAAACAGAGGGGACGAGGAAGTGATGGGTAGGTTTGGTATCCAGGACAGGAACGAAGAAGGACAGATGCTGGTAGATTTTGCAAAAAGGATGGAAATGGCTGTGGTGAATACTTTCTTCCAGAAGAGAGAGGAGCATAGGGTGACTTATAAAAGTGGAGGTAGGAGCACACAGGTAGACTACATCTTATGCAGGCGATGTAATTTAAAGGAAGTCGGTGACTGCAAAGTAGTATTGGGTGAGAGTGTTGCCAAACAGCATAGGATGGTGGTGTGCAGGATGATGCTGATGGTGAGGAAGGTGAAGAAGGCAAAGGTAGCGCAGAAGACAAAGTGGTGAAAGCTGAAAAAGGAAGAGTGTCGTGTTGTCTTCAAGGAGGAGTTGAAACAGGCTTTGGGTGGTCAGGAAGTGCTTCCAGATGACTGGACAACTACAGCTAATGTGATCATGGAGACCGGTAGGAGAATACTTGGTGTGTCATCTGGAAGGAAAGTAGATAAGGAGACTTGGTGGTGGAATGAGGCAGTGCAGGAGTGTGTATAAAGGAAGAGGTTCGCTAAGAAGATGTGGGACATTGAGAAAACCGAAGAGAGTAAACAGGAGTACAGGGAGACACAGCGTAAGGCAAAGGTAGCAGTGTCAAAGGCCAAACAGAGCACGTATGATGACTTGTATGCTTGGTTGGAAAGTAAAGAGGGAGAAAATGATTTATACAGGTTGGCACATCAGAGAAATAAGATAAGATAAGATAAGATACAGCTTTATTAATCTCACAATGGAGAAATTCACTGTTACAGGCTCTTGAGGTACTATCAGTAGGGGGTGCAAAAATAGGTACAAGTACGAACATACACACATACATATATATTATATAAGTAAATAAATAAATAGATACATAAATAGTATAAATTACTAAACAATAAAAGAAAAGAATGGAGCAACTTTATAGATTGGCCTATATTAAAGTGTAATGTATCTGAGGGCACAGTAGATGGGTTGATATGGTTCACAGTCAGTGGGGTAGATGTGGTTGATTAAAGTGCACGGGGTTTTTATTGCACATAACCGGTATTTTCACAGACAGTTACAAAGTGGCGTTGTACAGTCTGATAAGCGGTGGGAATGGACGACCTGCGGTAGCGCTCCTTCCTGCACTGAGGATGCCTCAGTCGTACACTGAAGGAGCTGCTTAGCTCCTCGACAGTCTGGTGCAGTGGGTGAGAGCTGTTGGACAGGATGGATGTGAGCTTTGCTACCATCCTCCTCTCACTCACCTCCTCCACAGAGTCCAGTGGGCAGCCGAGGACAGAGCTGGCCCTCCTGACCAGCTTGTTCAGTCTCTTTCTGTCCCGCTCTGTGCTGCCCGGGGCCCAGCAGATGGCAGCGTAGAGGATTGCAGAGGCTACCACAGAGTCATAAAATGTCCTGAGCAGAGGTTCTGCATATGCCGAAGGACCTGAGTCTCCTCAGAAGGTGGAGGCGACTCTGGCCCTTCTTGTACAGGGCGTTGGTGTTGTGGGACCAGTCCAGTTTATTGTTAAGGTGAACACCCAGGTACTTGAAACTGTCCACTGTCTCAATGTCCTGTCCCTGGATGTTCACTAGTAAATGTGTGTGTGTGTGTGTTTGAGTGCTTCTCCTGAAGTCGACCACCATCTCCTTCGTCTTCCTAGTGTTCAAGCACAGGTGGTTGCGCTCACACCAGTCCACGAAGTCGGCGATGACCGCCCGGTCCTCCAGCTCGTTCCCCTCTGACACACGGCCCACGATGGCGGAGTCGTCCGAGAACTTCTGGAGGTGGCAGCTGTTTGTGTTATATATGAAGTCCGAGGTATAGATGTTAAAAAGGAAGGGTGAGAGGACGGTGCCCTGCGGTGCCCCGTGCTACAGACTACCACCTTTGACTTACAGCCGCGCAGCCGCACGCACTGTGGACGGTTAGTAAGGTAGTCAATAATCCAGGCAGCAAGATGCCCGTCCACTCCCACGTCCTCCAGCTTCCCCGCAGGCGCGCTGGCCTGATGGTGTTGAAGGCGCTGGAGAAGTCAAAGAACATGACCCTCACAGCGCTGCCGGCGATCTCCAGGTGGGTGAGTGCCCGCTGCAGAAGGTAGATGACGGCGTCTTCTACTCCGATGTTGGGCCTGTAGGCAAACTGCAGCGGGTCTAGGGTGGGGCTCACCATAGAGCGGAGGTGTTCAAGGAGGAGCCTTTCCATGATCTTAATGAGGTGGGAGGTCAGGACGACAGGTCTGTAGTGGGCTGGTTCCTTCGCTTGTGCTGTTTTGGGAGAGATGGGAAGGACGTGCAGCAAGTTAGATTGATAAAGGACAGAGAGTGAAATGTATTGACTGATGACAGAAGTGTGCTGGGAAGATGGAAAGAGTACTTTGAAGAGCTGATGAATGAGGAAAATGAGAGAGAAAAAAGAGTAGAAGGGGTGACTGTTGAGGACCATGAAGCAGCAAAGATTATTAAGGGTGAAGTGAGGAGGGCATTGAAGAGGATGAAGAATGGAAAGGCAGTTGGTCCTGATGACATACCGGTGGAGGTCTGGAAGTGTCTCGGAGAGGTAGCAGTCGACTTTCTGACAAGAACATTCAATAAGGTCTTAGAGAGTGAGAAGATGCCGGAGGAATGGAGGAGAAGTGTGCTGGTGCCCATTTTTAAGAACAAGGGAGACGTGCAGAGTTGTGGCAACTACAGAGGGATAAAGTTGATGAGCCATACAATGAAGTTATGGGAAAGAATAGTAGAAGCTAGACTAAGGGCAGAGGTCAGCATTTGTGAACAACAGTTTGGTTTGGTTTCATGCCAAGAAAGAGCACCACAGATGCAGTGTTTGCCTTGAGGATGTTAATGGAGAAGTACAGAGAAGGTCAGAGGGAGCTGCATTGTGCCTTTGTGGATCTGGAGAAAGCATATGACAGGGTGCCGAGAGAAGAACTAAGAGATAAGATATAGGATTTTAAGTACTTAGGGTCAACAATCCAGAGCAATGGAGAGTGTGGAAAAGAGGTGAAGAAGCGTGTGCAGGCAGGTTGGAAAGGTTGGAGAAAAGTGTCCGGTGTGATGTGTGATAGGATGGTATCGGCAGGAATGAAAGGAAAAGTGTAGCAGAGATGAAAATGTTGAGGTTCTCTTTGGGAGTAACGAGGATGGATAGGATCAGTAATGAGCACATCAGAGGGACAGCACATGTAAGATGTTTTGGAGACAAAGTCAGAGAGGCTAGATTGAGATGGTTTGGACATGTACAGAGGAGGGATAGTGAGTATATTGGTAATAGGATGCTGAGGCTGGAACTACCAGGCAGAAGGCTTAGAGGAAGACCAAAGAGACGATTCATGGATGTGGTGAAGGAGGACATGAAGGTCGTTGGTGTAAGAGAAGAAGATGCAAAGGATAGGATGAGATGGAGGCAGATGATTCGCTGTGGCGACCCCTGAAGGGAAAAGCCGAAAGGAAAAGAAGACTGTCTGTAGAATGTGTTTCAGAAGCATATTTTAGCGCATGTAATAGATACATAGTATTTAACTTACAGCTGCTCATTTGCGCATGTGACATCATACATGGGGTTTTATTTCTGGTACAGAACTTGTGGAATATCTCGATTCGCGGAAAGGCCCGGAACCGTATCCCCGCAAATGTCAAGGGCGTACTGTGGTGTCAAACGAAGTGGCGAGCCGAAAAACTTGGTACCAACTTGGTCACAGGAGTTGCCATGATGTACTTTCTGGGCTCCACTCTGGATTTTCTGCAGGGGGGGGGGTGTCTCCCTGAGCCTTTGTCACCCCCGTGATGACCACAAGGCAGTGATGCTATTTGCCCATAGCTGGGGGTTGAGTCAGAGCTGTGCTTCTTTTAGCCTTTACCTCAAGGGCTTTATCCGCAAGGCAGCAGATAGCTGACTATCCGGATCGTGACGAGTGAGGACCAAGGCATATCCACACGCCGGTGGGCCTGCATACTACACCTCTGGGGTTCATCCTGCTCTGAGATCCCTCACATATTTATCCTTGTAGGGTGCCCAGTTACCAGAGTGTGCCACGAGGAGGCAATGTGAGCGTCTTTGACTAAGCAGAAGCTTTGTACCATTAGGAAGGACTTACGCAATCGGCCTTATTTTCATTCAGTGAGCTAGATGGTGGTTGCAGATGAAGCTGGAAGCGAGAAGTCTAAGCAACTACACTACAACTACAGCACTAGCGCTATACTAATTCCTGTGCAATGCACCTCACTCCAGTATGAGAATTAGCAGAGTGGTTTGATGTATTGAGATACATGGTTAAGGATAAAAAGATTAATGCAGGAAGTGTATGTCTAATTTTTATTTT
The DNA here is from genome assembly GCA_024760905.1 of Plotosus lineatus. Taxonomy (NCBI): domain Eukaryota; kingdom Metazoa; phylum Chordata; class Actinopteri; order Siluriformes; family Plotosidae; genus Plotosus; species Plotosus lineatus. Next base: position 64,072,081 of record CM045734.1, read on the forward strand.
TACATGAACAAGTACATCAGAGGGACAGATGAGTACATCAGAGGGACAGCATATGTAATGAGTACATCAGAGGGACAGCACATGTAAGAGTGATGTACTAACTGATGTACTAATATGCTAATGTACTGATGTGCAACAGACTATACTTTTTTGGTTGTGAAGCTCAACAGAATCAGGTACACTTCACATTTTCATTTGTAATTTGGTGAAATTTGATAATGCAAACAGCATTTTCTGAAATGGTAAATTTGCCTATTTCGATGTACATTCATGGTTTTTTTTTCTTCTTCTTCTTCTTTTCCTATCGGTTGTTCCCTTCAGGGGTTGCCACAGCGAATCATCTGCCTCCATCTCACCCTGGCTTCTGCATCTTCTCTTACGCCAACTACCTTAATGTCCTCCTTCACCACATCCATGAATCGTCTCTTTGGTCTTTCTTTAGGCCTTCTGCCTGGTCGTTCCAACCTCAGCATCCTACTACCAATATATTCACTATCCCTCCTCTGTACATGTCCAAACCATCTCAATCTAACCTCTCTGACTTTGTCTCCAAAACATCTTACTTAGTTGTCCCTCTGATGTACTAATTTCTGATCCTATCTACCTTCGTTACTCACAGAGAGAACCTCAACATTTTCATCTCTGCTACCTCCAACTCTGCCTCCTGCCTAGCTTCCACTATTCTTTCCCATAACTTCATCGTATGGCTAATCAACTTTATCCCTCTGTAGTTGCCACAACTCTGCATGTCTCCCTTGTTCTTAAAAATGGGCACCAGCACACTTCTCCTCCATTCCTCTGGCATCTGCTCACTCTCTTAGAGCTTGTTGAATGTTCTTGTCAGAAAATCTACTGCTACCTCTCCGAGACACTTCCATACCTCCACCGGTATGTCATCAGTACCAACTGCCGTTCCACACTTTATCCTCTTCAGTGCCCTCTTCACTTCACCCTGACAACTCTTTGCTACTTCCTGCTGCTCAACGGTCACCTCTTCTACTCTTTTTTTCTCTCTCTCATTTTCCTCATTCATCAGCTCTTCGGAGTACTCTTTCCATCTTCCCAGCACACTTCTGTCATCAGTCAATACATTTCCCTCTCTGTCCTTTATCAATCTAACTTGCTGCACGTCCTTCCCATCTCTATTTCTCTGCTGTGCCAACCCGTATAAATCATTTTCTCCCTCTTTACTTTCCAACCGAGCATACAAGTCATCAAACGCCCTCTGTTTGGCCTTTGACACCGCTACCTTTGCCTTACGCCGTGTCTCTCTGTACTCCTGTTTCTCTCTTCGGTTCTCTCAATGTCCCACTTCTTCTTAGCTAACCTCTTCCTTTGTACACACTCCTGCACTTCCTCAGTCCACCACCAAGTCTCCTTATCTACTTTCCTTCCAGATGACACACCAAGTACTCTCCTATCTGTCTCCCTGATCTCATGTGCTGTAGTTGTTCAGTCATCTGGAAGCACTTCCCGACCACCCAAATTCTGTTTCAACTCCTCCTTGAAGATGACATGACACTCTTCCTTTTTCAGCTTACACCACTTTGTCTTCTGCTCCTACCTCCGCTTTTATAAGTCACCCTGTGCTCCTGTTTCTTCTGGAAGAAAGTATTCACCACAGCCATTTCCATCCTTTTTGCAAAATCTATCAACATATGTCCTTCTGTGTTCCTGTCCTTGATACCATAGCTGCCCATCACTTCCTCGTCCCCTCTGTTGCCTGCACCAACATGTCCATTGAAGTCTGCACCAATGACCACTCTTTCACCTCTGGGGTACTCTGCATCACTTCATCTCACTCACTCCAGAATGTATCCTTCTCTTCTCGCTCACATCCTGCCTGTGGGGCATAAGCACTAACAACATTGACCATCACGCCTTCAATTTCTAACTTGAGACTCATCACTCTGTCTGACACTCTTTTCACTTCTAGAATATTCCTGACAAACCCCTCCTTCAAGATGACACCTACTCCATTTTTCTTCCCATTCACACCATGAAAAAATAGCTTAAACTCTGCTTCTAAGCTTGTAGCCTTGCTACCTTTCCACTCGGTCTCCTGAACACACAGTATGTCCACCTTCCTCCTCTGCATCATGTCAGCCAGCTCTCTCCCTTTTCCTTGTATAGTTCCAACATTCAAAGTCCCTACTCTCAGTCCTAGACTCATGCTTTTCCTCTTCTCTCTCTGCCTACGGACACGCCTCCCACCTCTCCTTCTTTGACCAACAATAGTCCAATTTCCACCAGCACCCTGTTGGTTAACAGCACTGATGGCGGTCATTGTTAACCCGGGCCTCGACTGGGATCCAGTTTGGAAGTCATATTGATAATTTGCATGTCTGATTTGGCACAGGTTTTATGTCAATGCCCTTCCTGACACAACCCTCTGCATGTATATGAGGTACGCAATAGTGCCAAGGGTCTTGCCTAAGGACCCACACTGGGTATTGCTCATTTTGCCCCAGCCAGAATCGAACCCTGGTCTCCAGTGTGTAAGTTGGGAGACTTACCAGTTGAGCTACCCAGCCGCTATATAATAATATACTAGTCCTTCTCAAAAAATTAACATATTGTGATGACGTTCATTATTTTCTGTAATGTACTGATAAAAATTAAACTTTCATATATTTTAGATTCATTGCACACCAACTGAAATATTTCAGGTCTTTTATTGTTTTAATACTGATGATTTTGGCATACAGCTCATGAAAACCAAAAATCCCTATCTCAAAAAATGAGCATATGATGTTCAGGTAGTCTAAACGAGCTATTAACCTAATCATCTGAATCAACCAATTAACTCTAAACACCTGCAAAAGATTCCTGAGGCTTTTAAAAACTCCCAGCCTGGTTCATTACTCAAAACCACAATCATGGGTAAGACTGCCGACCTGACTGCGGTCCAGAAGGCCATCATTGACACCCTCAAGCAAGAGCGTAAGACACAGAAAGAAATCTCTGAGCGAATAGGCTGTTCCCAGAGTGCTGTATCAAGGCACCTCAGTGGGACGTCTGTAGGAAGGAAAAACTGTGGCAGAAAACACTGCACAGCCAGAAGAGGTGACCGGACCCTGAGGAAGATTGTGGAGAAGGGCCGATTCCAAATCTTGGGGACCTGTGGAAGCAGTGGACTGGGCTACAGGTGCCGCATTCCCCAGGTCAAGCCACTTTTGAACCAGAAACAGCGGCAGAAGCGGCTGACCTGGGCTACAGAGAAGCAGCACTGGACTGTTGCTCAGTGGTCCAAAGTACTTTTTACGGATGAAAGCAAATTTTGCATGTCATTCGGAAATCAAGGTGCCAGAGTCTGGAGGAAGACTGGGGAGAATGAAATGCCAAAATGCCTGAAGTCCAGTGTCAAGTACCCACAGTCAGTGATGGTCTGGGGTGCCATGTCAGCTGCTGGTGTTGGTCCACTGTGTTTTATCAAGGGCAGAGTCAATGCAGCTAGCTATCAGGAGATTTTGGAGCACTTCATGCTTCCATCTGCTGAAAAGCTTTTTGGAGATGAAGATTTCATTTTTCAGCACGACCTGGCACCTGCTCACAGTGCCAAAACCACTGCTAAATGGTATTACTGTGCTCAATTGGCCTGCCAACTCTCCTGACCTGAACCCCAGAGAGAATATGTGGGATATTGTGAAGAGAAAGTTGAGAGATACCAGACCCAACACTGTGGATGAGCTTAAGGCCGCTATCGAAGCATCCTGGGCCTCCATAATACCTCAGCAGTGCCACAGGCTGATTGCCTCCATGTCACGCTGCATTGAAGCAGTCACTTCTGCAAAAGGATTCCCGACCAAGTATTGAGTGCATAACTGAACATAATTACTTGACGGTTGACTTTTTTTGGATTAAAAACACATTTTTTTATTGGTTGGATGAAATATGCTAATTTTTTGAGATAGCAATTTTGGGTTTTCATGATCTGTCTGCCAAAATCATCAGTATTAATACAATAAAAGACCTGAAATATTTCAGTTGGTGTGCAATGAAACTAAAATATATGAAAGTTTAATTTTTATCAGTAAATTACAGAAAATAATGAACTTTATCACAATAGGACTAGTATAATATCATATATAAAAACCATGCCAAGCTATGATAATCCACTTGTGCCTGGTGAAGGTTCGTTACACAGAATAAGAGCATCTAAAGTTTTCTCGTAATGAAATAAATAGAGGAAATTCGAAGCCGAGGCAGACGAGTGGTGCTGAAGTTGTTTATGTGCATGTGTTTATCGATGAGGAAACAGAGTTGAGCATGACCAGGACGAAAAACATTTTTAGAATATGCCTCTCTGTGCACATGCTTTCAGTTAACCTATCCATTTACTGAACGCTAACACAGGACTACACACACACACACACACACACACACACACACACACACACACAGATGTATCAGAACAGAGGCAGACAGAGGAAGATGAAAGAGACGAGAAATAGGGGGATGTTCTGCATTCAGTGTGTGGAATTGTTCTATCTGCAGACAAAATGGAGACGACAGCAAAAAAGAGGAATGTGCACATTTGCATGAAATTGGACGGCTGATTGTGCGTGTGTGTGTGTGTAAGGGATACACAATAGCAGAATCTGTATGAAAAATCATAAAGCGTGGAAATTTGAAGGAAAAAACATCAACACCAGTGTCAGTTTATCAACTAAAAACACTGATATTCACATAAACACTAATAATCACAATTGTCTGATTACTGAGTGGATATGTTAGAGAGAAACAGTGTGTGTAGTGGGATCATTATGACATTGATCATGCAATAAATGTATAACTTACAGAGAGATGATCATCATGGTGATATTAGACCCTTGATGATGTGGGATGTGAGGCATCAGGGTTGAATCCCTTTGAAGAGGTTTTATTCTACAGTAATAACCATCTCACTGCACTTTATTCACACACACACTTTCTAAAGAAATCAATTCTCATAATCCTGATGTAATGAAATCAAAATCAAGGCTCTGGTCTGAACAATAAAGATACAGGGAGTGGAGGGTGGTGTGTGTGTGTGTGTGTGTGTGTGTGTGTGTGTGTGTGTGCTTGGGGGGGCAGGGGTTATGCTCGTTCTGTAAATGACTGTATTTTATGTTGTGTTGATTTTGTGATCTGTTCAGAAGGCAGTGTATAAAAACCACATTACTAACTACACACAGTTTCAAAGAACAGAATTTATTTATATATCAGCTTCTATGTAGCAGTTCAGCTCACTGCACATATAATGATAATCACATCTTTTCCTTTTGGCTGTTCCCTTCAGAGTTTGCCACAGCGAATCATCTGCCTCCATCTCACTCTATCCTCTGCATCATCTTCTCTTACACCAACTACCTTCATGTCTTCCTCTAGGCCTTCTGCCTGGTAGTTCCACCCTCAGCATCCTACTACCAATATACTCAATATCCCTTCTTTGTACATGTCCAAACCATCTCAATCGAGCCTCTCTGACTTTGTTTCTGTAATGCAGAGAAAAGGTGGTGGTTTTGTTTTGTTAAAACAGGTCCAGACATGTTCCGGGCATGCCCAAGAACAGGGAAATTCCAAGGGGCTGGAAAAGTATACAGATGCTCCCTGACTTACGGTTTTTCGATTTTACATTTTTAAAAAAAAAATAGACATATCTATGTGGTACGCTAACGTAATGACGCTGCGTCCATTGTTTACAAACGACAGACTGAACGTGCCCCTCCTTCCCAGTTCAGTTTATATATATATATATATATATATATATATATATATATATATATATATATATGTATGTATAATAATAAAAATAAAAGGACAGGACAAAGACTTTCTATTGCAATTCCATTTATCACTGATAAATGATAAATGGAGTTTCAATAGAAAGTCTTTGTCCTGTCCTTTTATTTTTATTTTTACTGTTATTTGCTCTTCCAAAAAGTATTGAGCACTCTCCTACGGAAGGATCTACTCAGAAATTCCTCTCTCTCTCTCTCTCTCTCTCTCTCTCTCTCTCTCTCTCTATATATATATATATATATATATATATATATATATATGGGAATGGAACATGTTCAAAAGCACGTTCGCGGAAAATTTTGGCCTGACGGAAGAGGAAGAATACCTTCGGAATCGTACGGAAGGACACGGAAGATGACAGACTGACTGAGGCACGTTGGAGGATGACTACGCTTTTGCTTCCGCGAGTCTACCGCGCTCCAGTAAAATGGGAGTATTACATTGCTGTCTGCTACACATAACAATTTGGGGCCATAACAGTCTCCAAAATCTCTTACTTTTGCTGTCCCTCTGATGTACTCATTCCTGATCCTAGTCATCCTTGTTACTCTCAGAGAGAACCTCAACATTTTCATCTTTGCTACCTCCAGCTCTACCTCCTGTCTTTTCTCCAGTGCCACTGTTTCTAAACCATACAACATCACTGGCCTCAACACCGTTTTGTACACTTATCCTTTCATTCTTCTCAACACCTTCCTATCACACATCACATTGGACACTTTTCTCCAACCATTCCAACCTGCCTGCACATGCTTTTTCACCTCTTTTCCACACTCTCCATTGCTCTGGACTGTTGAGCTTGAGTACTTATTGTCCACCTTCTTTATCTCTGCTCCCTGTAACCTCACCGTTCCTCTGGGATACTTCTCATTCACACACATGTATTCTGTCTTACTGAGGCTCACCTTCATAAGATAAGATAAGATAAGATACAGCTTTATTAATCTCACAATGGAGAAATTCACTGTTACAGGCTCTTGAGGTACTATCAGTAGGGGGTGCAAAAATAGATACAAGTACAAACATACACACATACATATATTATATAAGTAAATAAATAAATAGATACATAAATAGTATAAATTACTAAACAATAAAAGAAAAGAATGGAGCATTACTCGCCTTTCTAGGGCAGACCTCCACCTCTCTTGATTTTTCTCCATTTGTTCTCTGCTCTCAATACAGATCACAATGTCCTCTGCAAACATCATAGTCCATGGAGATTCTTGTCTAACCTTTTCTGTCAACCTGTCCATCACCATAGCAAACAAGAAGGGGCTCAGAGCTGACCCTTGATGCAGTCCCACCTCCACCTTGAACTCTTCTGTCACACCGACTGCACACCTCACCACTGTCTTACATCTCTCATACATGTCCTGCACTACTCTAACATACTTCTCTTCCACTCGAGACTAACTCATGCAATACCACAGTTCCTCTCTCAATACCCTATTGTATTCTTTCTCCAGATCCACAAAGGCACAATGCAGCTCCCTCTGACCTTCTGTGTACTTTTCTATTAACATCCTCAAAGCAAACACTGCATTTGTGGTGCTCTTTCTTGACATGAAACCAAACTGTTGTTCACAGATGCTGACCTCTGTCCTTAGTCTAGCTCCCAGTATTCTTTCCCATAACTTCATGGTATGGCTCATCAACTTTATCCCTCTGTAGTTGCCACACCTCTGCATGTCTCCCTTGTTCTTAAAAATGGGCACCAGCACACTTCTCCTCCATTCCTCCGGCATCTTCTCACTCTCTAAGACATTGTTGAATGTTCTTGTCAGAAATTCGACTGCTACCTCTCCTAGACACCTTTTTATACCTCCACAGGTATGTCATCAGGACCAACTGCCTTTTCACTCTTCATGCTCTTCAATGCCCTCCTCACTTCACTCTTACTAATCTTTGCTACTTCTTGGTCCTCAACAGTCACCTCTTCTACTCTTTTCTCTCTCTTATTTTCCTCATTCATCAGCTCTTCAAAATACCCTTTTCATTTTCCCAGAACACTTCTGTCATCAGTCAATTCATTTCCCTCTCTGTCCTTCTCCCTCTAACTTGCTTCACGTCCTTCCCATCTCTATTTCTCTGATGTGCCAACCTGTTTCAATCATGTTCTCCCTCTTTACTGTCCAACCAAGCATACAAGTCATCATATGCCCTCTGTTTGGCCTTTGACGCCTCTACCTTTGCCATACGCTATACCCCTGTTTACTCTCCGGTTTTCTCAATGTCCCACTTCTTCTTAGCTAACCTCTTCCTTTGTACACACTCCTGGTGGTGAAGTGTGCTGTCGGTGTGACCGATGAATTCAAGGTGGAGGTGGGACTGCATCAAGGGTCAGCTCTGAGCTTGTTTGCTATGTTGATGGACAGGCTGACAGACGAAGTTAGACAAGATTCCCCATGGACTATGATGTTTGCAGATGACATTGTGATCTGTAGTGAGAGCAGAGAACAAGTGCAGGAAAATCTAGAGAGGTGGAGGTATGCCCTGGAAAGGAGGGAAATGAAGATTAGCCTCAGTAAGACAGAATACATGTGCATGAATGACAAGAACCCAAGAGGAACGGTGATGTTACAGGGAGCAGAGATAAGAAAGGTGGAGGATTTTAAGTACTTAGGCTCAACAATCCAGAGCAATGGAGAGTGTGGAAAAGAGGTGAAGAAGCGTGTGCAGGCAGGTTGGAATGGTTGGAGAAAAGTGTCCGGTGTGATGTGTGATAGGAGGGTATCGGCAAGAATGAAAGGAAAAGTGTACAAGACGGTGTTGAGGCCAACGATGTTGTATGGGTTAGAAACAGTGGCCCTGGGGAAAAGACAGGAGGCAGAGCTGGAGGTAGCAGAGATGAAAATGTTGAGGTTTTCTTTGGGAGTAACGAGGATGGATAGGATCAGGAATGAGCACATCAGAGGGACAGCACATGTAAGATGTTTTGGAGACAAAGTCAGCGAGGCTAGATTGAGATGGTTTGGACATGTACAGAGGAGGGTTTGTGAGTATATTGGTAATAGGATGCTGAGGCTGGAACTACCAGGCAGAAGGCCTAGAGGAAGACCAAAGAGACGATTCATGGATGTGGTGAAGGAGGACATGAAGGTCGTTGGTGTAAGAGAAGAAGATGCAAAGGATAGGGTGAGATGGAGGCAGATGATTCGCTGTGGCGACCCCTGAAGGGAAAAGCTGAAAGGAAATGGAGTGATTAACTGCAATTGAGGGTTAAGGGCCTTGCTCAAGAGCCCAAGAATGCTGAAAGTGGGGCTCAGAACTGATTACCTTTGCAGCAGTAACCCATTGCCTTGTCCACTAAGCCACCACTACCCTGTTGAAAACCTCTTGTCCATTGCAATACAACACACACACACACACACTCACACACACACACACACCTCAGGGCAATTTCAAACAGCCAGCAATCCTACTGTGCATGGGGGGAACAAGCCAAACCCACACAGACAAGATCTCATAGAAAAAAAATACTGTATAAAAATTTTGAATTTTTAATTTGAGAAAATTAGGTACTGTATTTGAATAAATATGTGGCGGCACGGTGGTTTTCACATTCGTCTCACAGCGAGGTCCTGGGTTCAATTCCTGGGCTCGGGGCATTTCCTGTGTGATGCATGTTCTTCCAATACTTGCATGAATTTCCTTCTACAGTCCAAAAACATGCAGAGTGGGCTGTTCTATGTAGTCCCTCGGTCCGGGTGCGAGTGGGAGTGGTGTGTGTTTGTTAGCCCTGCGATGGTCTATTGTACCTTGCCCTCGTCCAGAGTGATCTGAGATGAGCGCCAGCCTCCTTGTGACTTTAAGCAGCTTAGAAAATGAATGAATGAATAAATATATTCCACTTTGGTAAAAAAAAATGTATTCACCATTAATAATGTTTTTCTTTAAACATTTCAACTATATTTAAGATATGATTTGTTAAAAGTTGTAATTTTTAATTTATTTTGCACAGAATACAATGTGACTTATCAGAACAAATACGTATTAAGTGACATTTTGGGCTGTAAGAGTTGTACATGTTTCTGTAATCCTGCTGCAATAAGCTCCACTTTGGTAGCAGGCTGATTGGTTGCTGGGAGATTTCAAAATGGATAGGTTTCAGAAAAATGGTTTAGAACGTTAAGAATCAATGAACAGTAAAAAATACTCTACAATTAAAATGACACCATCAAATTAATGACACCATCAAAAAAAAAGCCCTGCGATGGCCTGGCGAGCTGTCCAGGGCGTACTCTGCCCTCGCCCGAAGTTGGCTGGGATGGGCGCCAGCCTCTCCACGACCCCAATTAGGATTAAGTGGTTCCAGAAAATGAACTGAACTGAACCATCAAATTATTAAATACAGTGAAATATTATAACTAACAGTTATTTTTAATATTAGGCAGATTTCTCAATCATAAACTATAAAAAGTTGAGGTACAAAAAACACTTTTACCAAACGAAGAAAATCTACACAAATTTGGTTTAATTTGTACTAATTATCATTTAAAACACTGGAACAGAAAGAAAGCTTCCACACTTAATCTTAACAACTTCTTCTTCTTTATCTTTTGGCTTTTTCCCTTTTTTTCCAGGGGTTGTCACAGCGAATCATCTGATTCGCACATTTCATTTGGCATAGGTTTTTACGATACAACTCTTTAGCAAGGGACAGAAACACGCTGACGGCTTAGCAGCTACTCTTTACGAAAGTCAGCAATGTTCTTTTACATGAACCTCTCACCATAGACAGTGAGAGACATGGCCCGCCTTTGATAACCCATGAACCACAAAACCAATAAAACAGTGTTCCAACAGTGTTCCCTCATGTTCCGCAGTCCTTCCGCAAATGTTCCATCCTTTCAGCAAACATTCCGTTAATTCCCAAAGTCTTTCGTGAACGTTCTGCGAATATTCCTCCTTCTTCAGGGTGGTTAAAAGCGGCCACAGAATCCCCATGGAATACTCACGGAAGGTTTGCGGAATACATGCGGAAAGTTTGTGGAATGGTTGCGGATAACACAGAAGACTTGCGGAACACTCAAGGAACTCACTTCCACGATAAATTATTCCAGTTCATTCACTTTATTTTTTCAAGAATGAAAGGAAAAGTGTACAAGACGGTGTTGAGGCCAGTGATGTTGTATGATTTTGAAACAGTGGCACTGAGGAAAAGACAGGAGGCAGAGCTGGAGGTAGCAGAAATTAAAATGTTGAGGTTCTCTTTGGGAGTAATGAGGATGGATAGGATCAGGAATGAGTCCATCAGAGGGACAGCACATGAAAGAGGTTTTGGAGACAAAGTCAGAGAGGCTAGATTGAGATGGTTTGGACATGTACAGAGGAGGGATAGTGAGTATATTGGTAGTAGGATGCTGAGGTTGGAATTACCAGGCAGAAGGCCTAGAGGAAGAGCAGAGAGAAGATTTATGGATGTGGTGAAGGAGGACATGAAGGTAGTTGGACTAAGAGTAGAAGATGCAGAGGATAGGGTGAGATGGAGGCAGATGATTCGCTGTGGCAACCCCTGAAGGGAACAGCCAAAAGGAAAAGAAGAAGAAGATTCACTTTATTTGTTCTGTTTTCTTGTCCATGTAATAAAGTTTTAAAGTTATAATCACTGTGGTTTGAACTTGTGTGCATGGTTTTTTAGTCTGGAATGATTTATCGAGATACAAATAAAAGGAACGTATTGACATTCTTGATATTAAATATATTAACATATGTTTAATTTTAAATTTATTGTAAATTATAAACATATTTCACATTAGAAACATATATTGTGAGTGAGAGGGTGAGCTTCCTTGGTCGATTCCGCGTATTTATAGGCGGAATCAGGAGCAAATCCTTTGATCTTTGCTGATTTTTCCTCGTTGAAAAGTGGTTACGCCGGGTATTCCTCAGTCATTCCTTAGTCATTCTGTGTTGAACGTGAACATTCCACCTGTTCCGCAATCATACCGTAGCTCTTCCTTCTAAAATGGAGTAGTTCCGTAGTCGATCCTCAAGTGTTCCGTGCTTTCCGTGAATGTTCTCTGAATTATCCAACGTTCTTCCTTTGCAATCCGCACTGGTTCCAAAGGTAATCTGAGCGCTTTTATGCATGTATTCCGACATTGTACCGCGGTCTTTCCGTGTATTTTCCACACATTTCGTGAACGTTCCGAAGTTGTTCTGAGTGTACAATTTTCAGCAAGCTTTGACCCATTTTCCATGTAAAAATGCCAAAGCTCCTCCGTAGAGTGCGTTGCCGCCACGATCATTGCATTTCGCACTCCAGTGAAATGGGGGTATTACAATCAGCTTGTTGATGTGGGTCAGTTTGTCCATCGTAAAAGCAAAATAGCAGCCAATCAGAGTCTTTCAGCTCATGAACATTGTCGGTGTTCTCAAGGAGCTCCAAAAATGAAATAAGCTCCTGTTTGAGCTCTACACTCACTGACATACTTTCCATAAACTGAACCAGTGGGCATTAGAAGGTAAAGAAAGTCCCTGTGATAAGCGTCAGATTCTTCAAGAAAATGAATAAACTGACGATGGTGAAGTCCTCTCGCTCGAATAAACTTAACGAGTTTCACAACCGGCTTCACTACTTGCTCGAACTGCTCCATGGATTTACACAGGGCTTCCTGCTGAATTATGAATATATACTAGTGGGATGGAAGTTTCTCGGATGAAGGTGTTTTGCTGAGCCTGCAAGCTTGCGACCAACCTATCAGCGGTAGCCAAATGTATACGCGTTATTAGCATGCTTGGTGGAAAAGTGGTGGCTGATGTTTTGGCAATGGTTTCTCGGCAAATAAGACATACAGCCTTTGACCGGACTTCAGTATAAGGTACAAACAACTCTTTATTGTCAATGGGCATTGAAATTTGATTTGTGATCTGGGCACCTGTCACCACTGTGTGGCACCAGTTATTGTGTTGTTCTATTCTTTTGATGATGTGCACCAAGCAGGAAGCAACAACTGCCAAATTTTAACTTCTTATGGTATGACGCGGGTGGGATTCGAACCCCGACCTTCTAGATGATAAAGCAGACACTCTATCAACTAAATCCCTGGTTTTTATATGTAAGTATTTAGGTGTCCATTGTTTATTAACCACCCGACACTAACTGTCGACTTTTATCTAACAGAGCTTCTTGCTGCAAATGGGCTCTGTGCAGTAGAAGAATGATAACAAGAAGTGGATCGAGCACCGCAAAATCAACTGACTGCACCTAATGCGCCCCTGGTGTTGAAATGCTGTCATGACAAGTCAAAGTCAAATGAATGCAATCAATCAATCATTCACATCAAACATGAATTCTGTACCAATCAGTCTTCGGCGGGCCAGATTAAAAAGACCAACAGATGTGGCCTACGGGCAGTAGTTGCCCACCTTTGATCTACACTCATCACCTGCATTTATGACCTGTTTCCATCCCCCTGCATAAATAAACTGTGTGGGGTTCACACCTGTACATCTTGTACATTACATTCAGCATTCAGTTCTCTGTCTGTATTAATATACATGCAGCTTTACACATGAAAGAAACACACCTGGAAGACAAAAC
>CM045734.1:64090413-64137913 GCA_024760905.1 Plotosus lineatus
CACACATAATACATAACACAAACACACAGTATGTAACAATCAATTGTGTGTGTTATGTACATGACAAAAGCACAGTGGTTAACACAAATACACAGTATGTAACACTCACATACAAACAATATGTAACACATACAAAACCATACATAAAACATGCACACTATTTAACACACACAGTATGTAACACAACCACAGCACTTAACACACACAACATAAAAAAACACAGATTATGTCACACAAACACAAGGAGGGGCACAAGCCAGTGTCTCTCCCTCACGCTGGTCCCAAGCCCGGAAAAATGCAGAGGGTTGAGTCAGGAAGGGCATCCGGCGTAAAACAAATACCAAATAAAAAAATGCAAGTCACAACAAAAAATTTCATGCTGGATTGGTCAAGGCCCGGGTTAACAACGACCGCCATCAGTGCTGTTAACCAACAGGGTGCTGGTGGAAATTGGACTACTGTTGGTCAAAGACGTCGAAGAAGGAGAGGTGGGAGGCGTGCCCGTAGGCAGAGAGAGAGGAGAAAAAGCATGAGTCTAGGACTGAGAGTAGGGACTTTGAATGTTGGAACTATGACAGGAAAAAGTAGAGAGCTGGCTGACATGATGCAAAGGAGGAAGGTGGACATACTGTGTGTTCAGGAGACCAGGTGGAAAGCTAGCAAGGCTAGAAGCTTAGGAGCAGGGTTTAAGCTGTTTGTTCATGGTGTGGATGGGAAGTGAAATGTAGTCAGAGTCATCTTAAAGGAGGAGTTTGTCAGGAATGTTCGAGAAGTGAAAAGAGTGTCAGACAGAGTGATGAGTCTCAAGTTAGAAATTGAAGGTGTGATTTTCAATGTTGTTAGTGCTTATGCCCCACCGGCAGGATGTGAACTAGAAGAGAAGGAGAGATTCTGAAGTGAGTTAGATGAAGTGATGCAGAATACCCCCAGAGGTGAAGGAGTGGTCATTGGGGCAGACTTCAATAGACATGTTGGTGCAGGAAACAGAGGGGACGAGGAAGTGATGGGCAGGTTTGGTATCCAGGACAGGAACACAGAAGGACAGATGTTGATCTACTTTGCAAAAAGGATGGAAATGGCTGTGGTGAATACTTTCTTCAAGAAGAAAGAGGAGCATCGGGTGACTTATGAAAGCGGAGGTAGGAGCACACAGGTAGACTACATCTTGTGTAGGCGATGTAATTTGAAGGAAGTCAGTGACTGCAAAGTAGTAGTGGGTGAGGTGTTGCCAAACAGCATAGGATGGTGGTGTGCAGGATGACGCTAATGATGAGGAAGGTGAAGAAGGCAAAAGGCAGAGCAGAAGACAAAGTGGTGGAAGCTGAAAAAGGAGGAGTGTTGTGTTGTCTTCAAGGAGGAGTTGAAACATACTTTGGGTGGTCAGGAAGTGCTTCCAGATGACTGGACAACCACAGCTAATGTGATCAGGGAGACAGGTAGGAGAATATTTGATGTGTCATCTGGAAGGACAGGAGATAAGGAGACTTGGTGGTGGAATGACGAAGTGCAGGAGTGTGTACAAAAGAAGAGGTTAGCTAAAAAGAAGTGGGACATTGAGAGGACTGAAGAGAGTAAACAGGAGTACAGGGAGACACAGCATAAGGTGAAGGTAGCAGTGTTAAAGGCCAAACAGAGGGCGCTTGATGACTTGTATGCTCGGTTGGAAAGTAAAGAGAGAGAAAATGATTTATACAGGTTGGCACAGCAGAGAAATAGAGATGGGAAGGACGTGCAGCAAGTTAGAGTGATTAAGGACAGAGAGGGGAATGTACTGACTGATGACAGAAGTGTGCTGGGAAGATGGAAAGAGTACTTTGGAGAGCTGATGAATGAGGAAAATGTGAGAGAAAAAAAGAGTAGAAGAGGTGACTGTTGAGGACCAGGAAGTAGCAAAGATCAGTAAGGGTGAAGTGAGGAGGGCATTGAAGAGGATGAAGAATGCTTGCCAATGGCAGTTGGTCCTCATGACATACCGGTGGAGGTATGGAAGTGTCCAGGAGAGGTTCACTCTTATGTTCACTCTTATGTTCACTCTCAAAACACTTTCACTCTCAGGGTCATGCTCATACAAGTTCACTCTCATACTTTCACTCTCACACGTTCACTCACACTTTCTCACTCACACACACTTTTAAGCCAGCCTGACACTAGTACGCATTCATGGTACGCCACGGTACGCCAAAGTGAGCACCTTCGCGGGAATTGTGAGCGCCATCATGGGAACAATGCGGAAACTATGAGTGAGATGAGTGCCATTGAGGGGCATTGCTGACCCAAAAAATGAAACATATTCATGAATTTTGTCACGCACTCTTTTGTGTAGCTTTCCGCAAACTGTGAGGAAACAGTGAGGGCTCGTGTAAATGCCCACCACGTCACGCACGTTATATGGTAATCAATGCCGCGCAACATTAAACCTGTATCCTCAGTGGTGCTCTTGTGTCCTTCATGATGTTCATTGACTGCTACACATTGTCCAACATTAACTGTTGGCGGACCAGGGAGTGAGTTGTGGACAGAACTGTGTTTCTCACTGTTTCCTCAAAGCTAATCATAGTCTACTCACCTTTAAGTTTGGGTGAGCACAACTGCTTACATATAGTATCAATTAGTAGTAATGCAGCAGCACCTACAAGAAAGACACTTTGTTGATTTAATGCCATTTTCTCGGCATCTCTAGAGTTCATCATCTTGATGACTTCAAGAATGAATGGTGGATGAATCCAGCTACCCAATATATATATATATATATATATATATATATATATATATATACACACACACACACACACACATATGACTTGTATGATAGGTTGGACAGTAAGAGGGGAGAAAATGATTAATACAGGTTGGCACAGCAGCGAAATAGAGATGGGAAAGACGTGCAGCAAGTTAGAGTGATAAAGGACAGAGAGGGAAATGTATTAACTGATCACAGAAGTGTGCTGGGAAGATGGAAAGAGTACTTTGAAGAGCTGATGAATGAGGAAAATGAGAGAGAAAAAAGAGTAGAAGGGGTGACCGTTGAGGACCAGGAAGTAGCAATGATTAGTAAGGGAGAAGTGAGGAGGGCATTGAGGAGTGGAAAGGCAGTTGGCCCTGATGACATTCCAGTTGAGGTATGGAAGTGTCTAGGGGATGTAGCAGTAGATTTCCTGACAAGAACATTCAACAAGGTTTTAGAGAGTGAGAGGATGCTGGAGGAATGGAGGAGAAGTGTGCTGGTGCCCATTTTTAAGAACGAGGGAGATGTGCAGAGTTGTGGTAACTACAAAGGGGTACAAGTTGATGAGCCATATGATGAAGTTATGGGAAAGAATAGTGGAAGCTAGACTAAGGGCAGAGGTCAGCATTTGTGAACAACAGTTTGGTTTCATGACAAGAAAGAGCACCACTGATGCAGTGTTTGCACTGATGATGTTAATAGAGAAGTACAGAGATGGTCAGAAGGAGCTGCATTGTGCCTCTGTGGATCTGGAGAAAACAGATGACAGGGTGCAGAGAGAGGAACTGTGGTATTGCATGAGGAAGTCTGGCATGGCAGAGAAGTATGTTAGAGTGGAGCAGAACATGTATAAGAGACGTAAGACAGTGGTGAGGTGTGCTGTCGGTGTGACAGAAGAGTTCAAGGTGGAGGTGGGACTGCATCAAGGGTCAGCTCTTAGCCCCTTCTTGTTTGCTATGGTGATGGACAGGCTGACAGACGAGGTTAGACAAGATTCCCCATGGACTATGATGTTTGCAGATAAAATTGTGATCTGCAGTGAGAGCAGAAAACAAGTGCAGTAAAATCTAGAGAGGTGAAGGTATGCCCTGGAAAGGAGGGGAGTGTAGGTTAGCCTTAGTAAGACAGAATACATGTGCATGAATGACAAGGACCCAACAGGAACGGTGAGGTTAGAGGGAGCAGAGATATGGAAGGTGGAAGATTTACAAGACGGTGCTGAGGCCAGCGATGTTGGATGATTTAGAAACAGTGGTGCTGGGGAAAAGACAGGAGGCAGAGCTGGAGGTAGCAGAGATAAAAATGTTGAGGTTCCCTTTGGGAGTAACAAGGATGGATATGATCAGGAATGAGCACATCAGAGGGACAGCACATGTAAGACGTTTTGGAGACAAAGTCAGAGAGGCCACATTGAGATGATTTGGACATATACAGAGGAGGGATAGTGAGTATATTGGTAGTAGGATGCTGAGGTTGGAACTACCAGGCAGAAGGCCTTGAGGAAGACCAAAGAGACGATTCATGGACGTGTTGAAGGAGGACATGAAGGCAGTTGGTGTAAAAGAAGAAGATGCAGAGGATAGGGTGAGATGGAGGCAGATGATTTGCCGTGGCGACCCCTGAAGGGAACAGCCGAAAGGAAAAGAAGAAGAAACACACACATACACAATGTAACATGCATACACCATGTTACACATGCACACCAAGTAACACACACACACACATCGTACATAACACACACTACGTACCACACACAATGTGTAACACACAGATCGTGCATAGCACACACAAAATAACACACACACACACACACACACACACACACACACACACACACACACACACACACACACACACACACACACACACACATATACAGTAGATAACACACACGTAGTAGGTAACACACACAGTACATAACACATATTTACAGCATTTAGCATACAGTATTATCCAGAGTGACTTACAGAAAACCTTTAAAGACTCTATCAGTACAAATATTCTTATACTGGTTGTTACAACACAGATAAGGATACCATCAGTCAAAGTCAGGTGGTCGGTTTTATGTGGGTTTTACTTTTTTTGCTGTGTTTGTTTACAACAAAGTACATAGCACACACAGTATGTAACCCAAACAAACAATATGTAACAAACACACAGTACATAAAATATACACATTAAACATAACACACACTGCACTTAACAGGCACACAATATGTAACACACACTGAGTACATAACACACACAACATAACACAGACAATATGTAACACGCAGACACACACACACACACACACACACACACACACACACACACACACACACACACACACACACACACACACACCATGTAACATATACACATCGGACATGACACACACAAAGTAACACACAGTACATAAACCCCACAATGTAACACACAGTACTTTACACAAACAGCACAACACACACACACACACACACACACACACACACACACACACACACACACACACACACACACACACACACACACACACACACACACACACACACACACAAAATGTAACACAGTACATAATACACACAACTTAACACACACAGAGTATATAATGCACATACAGTAACACTATGTAACACACACTATGTAATACACACACACACACACACACACACACACACACACACACACATAGTACAAACCACCCACAACATACACACAGTATGTAACACACACACACACACACACACACCCACACACACACACACACACACCACTTAACATACACATGCACAAACCACGTAACATACACATACACACACCTTCTTTCATGTCACCTAAGACACAATGTAATACACACATATTATGTGAAACTTACACACAAGCATATTTAACACACAGTACATAACACACAGTATGTAATACAGAACATAATAGGCACAGTACATGAAACACACATAAAGTAACTGACGCGCTATGTAACACATACAAACACTACATAAAACACTATGTAACATGCACACAAACACATTGTAACACACACATACACATCATAGACACACATAGTATGTAACACACACACATTATGTAACACAGACACAGTACATAAAATACACACAGTACGTCACACACAAGACAAAACAGTACATAAAACACACACAAACAGCATGTAACACATACACACACACACACACACACACACACCACATAATACACACACTATGTAACACACAAACACTACATAAAACACACTATGTAACATAGTACTTCACACACACAATGTAACACATAATATGTAACACACACATAATATGTAACACACTGTACGTAACAGACACACAGCATAACACACACACACACACCATGTGGCACACATGTACACTAAGTAATACACACACTACGTAACACACACATAGTATCAACAGCACAAAACATAACACAGGCAGTATGTAACATACACAGCACAACACATACACTATGTAACACATACACACACACACACACAGCATGTAACACACACAAAGTACTTAAAAGACACACAATACATAACATACACACAGTACATTACACACACAATGTTACACACACACATCAATCAACACACATTACATGATACACAGAGTATGTAATGCACATGACATAACACACACATGACACACATGCACACCAAGTAAGACTCACACTACATAGCACACAACAGTGTTACATACTGTGTGTAACATGAGTGTTGTGTACTTTGTGTATGTTGCGCAGTCTGTAACACACACCATGTAACACACACTACATGACACACACACAAGACAGACACACACACAGTACCTACCTTACACACAACGTAACACACACACACAGTACGTTTTTTTATTTTTTTCGTTCGTTCTCTCTTAAAGAGAGATGACCATATTCACTCTTCATCCTAAGGATCTGGGTGGGATCGATGATGGCTGATGAGGCCAATCTGGGCTCGAAAGATTCTGGCATAGTAAGGGAAAGACAGCGGAGCTGGCACCTGTGCTGGAGGGTTGGTGCAACGGGCCTTCCGGGCTGCTTGCTTGGTCTTGGCAGTCTCAGTGCGTTGTTGCTTATACGCTGCTGCTCCCTTGTAGATTGCACTGTGCCATGCTGACCGATCCCATGCAAGTGTCTCCCACGAGTTGTGATCCACTCCGAAGTCCTTCATGGAGGCTTTGAGTGTGTCCTTGAAGCGTTTCTTCTGGCCTCCATGAGATTGCACTGCAGTCTGCAGCTCTCTGTAGAGGAGGCACTTGGATAGTCATTCATCAGACATCCTGGTGACGTGACCAGCCCAGCGGAGTTGGGAATTGCGGAGCATGGAGAAGATACTCGACATTCCTGTTTGCTCGAGAATCTCTGTGTCGGGCAATTTGTCCTGCCATTTCACTTTCAGCAGTTTGCGAAGACAGTTGAGATGGAAGTGGTTAAGGTTCTTTGCGTGCCTCTGGTAGACCGTCCAGGTCTCATTGACATACAGTAGAGTGGTGAAGACGATGGCTCTGTAGACACCCAGCTTTGTTCCGAGTCTGACGCCCTTGCGGTCCCACACTGATGAATGCAACCGGCCAAAGGCCACACTGGCTTTAGTGATTCTTGCATCAGTCTCATTATCAATTTACACACTGCGAGACAGCGTGCTGCCAAGGTACGTGAACTTGTCCACAGCTGCCAGTTTCTGTCCGTTCACAGTCACTGTTGGTTCTTGGTACTGTCTCCCTGAAGCAGGTTGGTAGATCACCTCAGTCTTTGTGGTGCTAATCGTTAAGCCAAAGTTGAAACAGGCAGTGGTGAACAGGTCCATGGAGTGCTGCATGTCTGTAGGACTACCGTCATTGAGAGCACAATCATCAGCAAACAGGAAATCACGGAGCTTGTCAATGTCAACCTTGGTCTTGGCCTGAAAGCGTCGCACATTAAACAGCTTGCCCTCTGTTCTGTATCTGATGTTGATGCCTGGATCGGAGTCCTGGCAGGCATCTGTCAGCATGGTTGTGAACATCATGCTGAACAGTGATGGAGCCAGCACGCAGCCTTGTTTTACTCCACTTGTCACTAAGAAGGGAGTAGACGACTCTCCGTTGTCAAGGACTTGAGCCTGCATGCTGTCGTGGGATTGATGAGCCATCACAATGAATCTGTCAGGGCATTCAAGCTTACTCATGATGCTCCAGAGACTGTTGCGGCTGATGGTATCAAAGGCTTTCGTCAGGTCCACGACGGTAGTATACAGGTCAAAGTTCTGCTCCTGGTACTTCTCCTGCACCTTGCCTGCAGCGAACACCGTGTCAATGGTTCCATGTTCCTTTCGGAAGCCGCACTGGCTTTCTGGAAGCAGGCCATTCTCCAGGTGTTCGAAAAGGTGGTTCAGGAGGATTCTCGCTAGGATCTCTCCAGCAATGCAGAGAAATGATATTCCTCTGTCGTTGTAACATGCCTGTCTGTTTCCTTTCCGCTTGTAGAGGTGAACCACAGAAGCATCTTTGAAGCCTTGAGGGACTGCTCCCTGAGTCCACATGGCCTGGAACATCTGTGTCATCTTCTTGCACAACTGTGGCCCAGCATGCTTGTAGACTTCGGCTAGGATAGCATCAGCTCCTGAATCTTTGCCACTGCACAGCTGGTGAATAGCCTTGTCTACTTCAGGCAGGGTGGGTGAAGTGTCCATCTCGTGGTTGATGTCGACTTGGGGCAGTCAGTTGATCGTGTTATGGTCTGTGCTGGCTGGTGGTGTTAACTCTCTCTCCATTCATTGCAGATGCTGGCAAGGGGTGTGTCTGTTACCTGCAGGCGAGATCCAGAGAGTGCCCCTGTTTCCATTCAGCAGTCAGCAATCAGCGAGCTATAAATAGGAGCGGCGCACTTCCCTCTGGCGTCAGAAGATTGTCCTTCCTTGTGATTCTGTTTCTCTGTGATCTCTCTGACTCCTGGAATCCTGCTTTGTGCTCAACCAGTTTCCATGAATAATTATTTCCGGTGATTTAGATTTTCCCAGTGCAAAAAATAAAATCGTTGAATCTTCTTACATGGTCTCCTGCATCTTTGGGTCCGATGCATATGCTCCAGACGTAACAGATTGCTTCTTCGCTGATTTGGGATGGTTTGTTGAGGACGGCGTTGAAGTACAGTTGCTCCCCAGCTTACGAACGAGTTAGGTTCCAGACGACCGTTTGTTAGATGAATTTGTTTGTAAGTTGTTACAGGGCATTCTTTTGAGGGGAACCTATGTTTAAACCTTGTCTAAGTAACCTATACAAGTTTTTACTGTATGCAATCTCTCGCTCTCTCTCTCTCGCTCTCTCTCTCTCTCTCTCTCTCTCATCTGTACATTATCAATATCATTATGTCCCGTGTTTAAACTCCTGGTTCCTCTCAAGCACAACACAGCGGCTCTGATCAGATTTACAGAGAGTTTCACTCTTATCCAGTTCATTATAATTAATTCATTCATTCATTTTCTGTAACCGCTTCATCCTAATTAGGGTCACGGGGAGGCTGGTGCCCATCCCAGCCAACTCAGGGCGGTTCGCCAGGCCATCGCAGGGCGGAAACACGCTGACGGATTTGCAGCTTACTCTTGTCGAAAGTCAGCAATGGTTCTTTTACATGCCTCGCACCATAGACAATGAGAGACATGGCCGGCCTTTGATAACCCAGTTAGCTGCACTGGGGGGGACAGTGACAACCTTGTGGAGAGTGGGACTCGAACCCCCAACCTTTGGATCAGCGATCTGGCGCCTTATACCACTAGACCACCACTTCCCCGAGTTCATTATAATATTGGAGTCAATTTGTTTCTTCTTTGAAGGTTTTGGCAGGAGTTCAAAAATGTATCGTTCTGCTTGCCTTCCCAGACATCCTCAGCCACTCCCCTCTGCCGAAGCCTAGCATTAAATGTACCTCAGGATAATGTTTAGTCATATTTCATGCTTATATTTATGATATATCTTTCTATAGATTTTATTCCATTTCTAATACTACATGTTCTTCAATTTCATTTCACTTTCACTTTCACTTTCAACCTCGGACAGCCATGTTCGTAGCTCCGGATGTTCGTAAAACGAATGTTCGTAAGTTAGGGAGCATCTGCACTATGCTCATCTCTCCAGGATGTGTGATTTCTCAGTGATGAGAATTGTTCCATCAGCACTGAGTAAGGGAGATGAGCTCGTTGGCTGAGGGCCATACAATATCTTGACGGACTGGTAGAAGCGCTTCATGTCTTTCATGTCAGCTTAGCCTTGGATTTCTTCTGCTTACTGACTCAACCATGTGTCTTGCAAACACACACTATTATTGTGTATAGGATTTTCTATTGTGGCTGTTTTGTTAATCCTGCAACAAAATATAGACTTGGACTCTGAATTGATCGGGTCGCTCGGCTTGTTGGTTAAACATGAACAGAATTGGCACTTCCGACTTCGATTTTTATTTCATTTATGGTTCTAATTTCAAAATCAACAGATAGGACATGTTCTTCAGATGTAAATTAAGACTCCTACTCAGTCTGAGGCTATTTAAAAGTGTTTTGATGGAAAAATATTAACCTACATTATATGATAATACATAGATTCCTGTCTAAAACGAGCTGCTGCATGTGTATGCGAGGCCACACCCCCAGTCACTCAAGGTAGAATGATCATCATTATCAGTAATAGGATTGTTTATTCATATGACTTTTTCCAGTTAATGAAGAGTACAATAATCTGAAATGTTACAAGGAATATCTGAGATATTTTTATTCGCGATAAAATAATCGAACTGACTCTTAGGAGGTTGAGGCTACTGTTTTGCTTTGTTGTATTGTGCATTTTAGTTTTGTATAATACATGTATGTAGGTGTACCATGATTTTGGCTTTCGGCTGCTCCCTTCTATATATTTTGACATTGAACATGTTTGACCTCCTTCAAAGCCAAAACCATGGTAGATAGCCTACAACTGATGGTTCCAGTTGGTTAAGCAGGTCATTATATCTTAGAAACAAAAGTTTCAGGTATTGGCTTGGTTGGTTGAAGTTCAATGGATTTTCAAAAATTGACTATTTTCAGCATTTTTGTCAAATTTCACTTGTCTGACCCTCTTTAAACTCCAAACCATGGTAGATAGCCCAAAACTGATTCTTCTGATGGATTAAATACGAATTTTCCCTTGGACACAAAAGTCAAAAGTATAAAGGTATTGACTTGGTTGGTTAAATTTGAATGAATTTTCAAAGTTTGGTCGTTTTGGTCATTTTCGGTAATTTTTATTCGCGTCGTAAATTGCAGTTTGAAGCATTTTTGAGGGACAATAAGTCCATAAAAATAGTGTGGTTTATTCTACCACATTATCTTGAGAAAATATTATAATTGGGCTTTCCAGATGTCTAATTTTGAAAATAGAGGTGTCTAAAAATACCACCTTTGCCAATTTGGTGCTAACACCGGTGATCATAATTTGAAAATAATAATAAAAAAAGGGATTTTGAAATGCCGTTTACAACAAAACCTATTACCTGTGAAACCTGAAACTCCATAATGTAGAACTAGGTTTTAGGAATGACTGAGAAATGGCATTAAGTGTTTGTAGAAAGTAATAATTCTTGTTTCACAGTCTCCCCAAATAGTGTTCCAAATGATGTCCGAGCCAGGGGCCTGAAGCGGGGGTAACGGAACAGGCTCTATCTCAGAAACCATTCAAGATGATTGCATGAAATGGTAAACCCTACAAACAGAGCCTAAAACCATCCATTTATGATGACTTTCATTTTTTTGCTGTGGGCACCTACTAACACACCCAATTATGTACCATAACAAACACAGTATATACCACACACACACACACACACACACACACACACACACAGAGTACGTAACACACACACAAGTATACAGACGCTCCCTGACTTACATTTTTAATTGGTTCCGGATGGCCGAATGTAAGTTTAAAGTAAACGTAAGTTGTTACAGTGACGTATGACGTGTGACGTATGACACTCATACTGTACTATACATCCATAAATACCATTACAGTATCTCATAAAACACCCCAAAATCAATTATTATAAACATAACATTGTAAAATAATATCAAATATATCAAATAATATCAACATTAATTTCAAATAAATTAAATTCAAGCAAAAGAATTTCAAATTGATAAATTTTATTCATCTTCTTCTTCTTCTTTTACCTTCGGCTGCTCCCTTCAGGGGTCGCCACAGCAAATCATCCGCCTTCATCTCACCCTGTCCTCTGCATCTTCTTTTCTGACTCCAATGACCTTCATGTCTTCCTTCACCACATCCATAAATCTCTTCTTTGGTCTTCCTCGAGGCCTTCTGCCTGGTAGTTCCAACCTCAGCATCCTACTGCCAATATACTCACTATCCCTCCTCTGTACATGTCCAAACCATCTCAATCTAGCCTCTCTGACTTTGTCTCCAAAACATCTGACATGGGTTGTCCCTCTGATATACTCATTTCTGATCCTATCCATCCTCGTTACTCCCAGAGAGAACCTCAACATTTTCATCTCCGCTAACTCCAGCTCTGCCTCCTGCCTTTTCCGCAGCGCCACTGTTTCTAAGCCATACAACATCGCTGGCCTCACCACCGTCTTGTACACTTTTCCTTTCATTCTTGCTGACACTCTCCTATCGCACATCACACCGGACACTTTTCTCCAACCATTCCAGCCTGCCTGCACACGCTTCTTCACCTCTTTTCCACACTCTCCATTGCTCTGGATTGTTGAGCCTAAGTACTTAAAATCCTCCACCTTCATTATCTCTGCTCCCTGTAACATCACCGTTCCTCTTGGGTCCTTCTCCTTCACACACATGTATTCTGATTTTCTGAGGCGAACCTTCATTGCTCTCCTTTCGAGGGCATACCTCCACCTCTCTAGATTTTCCTCCACTTGTTCTCTGCTCTCACTAAAGATCACTCATAACATCATAGCCCATGGAGATTCTTGTCTCACCTCATCTGTCAGCCTGTCCATCACCATCGCAAACAAGAAGGGGCTGAGAGCTGACCCTTGATGCAGTCCCACCTCCACCTTGAATTCGTCGGTCACACCGACAGCACACCTCACCACTGTCTTACATCTCTCATACATGTCCTGCACCACTCTGACATACTTCTCTGCCACTCCAGACTTCCTCATGCAATACTCCAGATCCACAAAGGCACAATGCAGTTCCCTCTGACCTTCTATGTACTTCTCTATTAACATCCTCAAAGCAAACATTGCATCTGTGGTGCTCTTTCTTGGCATGAAACCAAACTGTTGTTGACAAATGCTGACCTCTGCCCTTAGTCTAGCTTCCACTATTCTTTCCCATAACTTCATCGTATGGCTCATCAACTTTATCCCTCTGTAGTTGCTGCAACTCTGCACGTCTCCCTTGTTCTTAAAAATGGGCGCCAGCACACTTCTCCTCCACTCCTCCGGCATCTGCTCACTCTCTAGGACCTTGTTGAATGTTCTTGTCAGAAAATCTACTGCTACCTCTCCTAGACACTTCCATACCTCCACAGGTATATCATCAGGACCAACTGCATTTCCATTCTTCATCCTCTTCAATGCCCTTCTCACTTCACTTGATCTTTGCTACATCCTGCTCCTCAATGGTCACCTCTTCTACTCTTTTTTCTCTCTCATTTTCCTCATTCATCAGCTCTTCACACTACTCTTTCCATCTTCCCAGCACACTTCTGTCATCAGTCAATACATTTCCCACTCTGTCCTTTATCAAGCTAACTTGCTGCACGTTCTTCCCATCTCTATTTCTCTGCTTTGCCACTCTGCATAGATCATTTTCTCCCTCTTTACTGTCCAACCTATCATACAAGTCATCATACGCCCTCTATTTGGCCTTAGCCACTGCTACTTTCGCCTTATGCTGTGTCTCCCTGTACTCCTGTTTACTCTCTTCGGTCCTCTCTATATCCCACTTTTTCTTAGCTAACCTCTTCCTTTGTACACACTCCTGCACTTCCTCATTCCACCTTCAAGTCTCCTTATCTACTTTCCTTCCAGATGACACACCAAGTACTCTCCTACCTGTGTCCCTGATCACATTTGCTGTGGTTGTCCAGTCATTTAGAAGCACTTCCTGGCCACCCAAAGCCTGTTTCAACTCATCTTTGAAGACAACACGACACTCTTCCTTTTTCAACTTCCACCACTTTGTCTTCTGCTCTGCCTTTGCCTTCTTCACCCTCCTCACCATCAGCGTCATCCTGCACACCACCATCCTATGCTGTTTGGCAACACTCTCACCTACTACTCCTTTGCAGTCACTGACTTCCTTCAAATTACATCGCCTGCACAAGATGTGGTCTACCTGTGTGCTCCTCCCTCCACTTTTATAAGTCACCCTATGCTCCTCTCTCTTCTGGAAGAAAGTATTCACCACAGGCATTTCCATCCTTTTTGCAAAATCGATCAACATCTGTCCTTCTGCGTTCCTGTCCTGGATACCAAACCTGCCCATCACTTCCTCGTCCCCTCTGTTGCCTGCACCAACATGTCCATTGAGATCTGCACCAATGACCACTCTTTCACCTCTGGGGGTACTCTGCATCACTTCATCTAAGTCACTCCAGAATCTCTCCTTCTCTTCTAGCTCACATCCTGCCTGTGGGGCATAAGCACTAACAACATTGAGCATTACACCTTCAATTTCTAATTTGAGACTCATCACTCTGTCTGACACTCTTTTCACTTCTAGAACATTCCTGATAAACCCCTCCTTCAAGATGACTCCTACTCCATTTCTCTTCCCATCCACACCATGATGAAACAGCTTAAACCCTGCTCCTAAGCTTCTTGCCTTGCTACCTTTCCACCTGGTCTCCTGAACACACAGTATGTCCACCTTCCTCCTCTGCATCATGTCAGCCAGCTCTCTACCTTTTCTTTGCATAATTCCAACATTCAAAGTCCCTACTCTCAGTCCTAGACTCATGCCTTTCCTCTTCTCTCTGTACCTACGGACATGCCTCCCACCTTTCCTTCTTCGACGTCTTCGACCAACAGTAGTCCAATTTCCATCAGCACCCTGTTGATTGACAGCACTGATGGCGGTCATTGTTAACCCGGGCCTCAGCCGATCCGGAATGGGGTAATACTTCTGATTTGGATCATTAAAGTTTGGCATTGGTTTTACGTCGGATGCCCTTCCTGACACAACCCTCTGCATTTCTCCGGGCTTGCGACCGGCATGAGGGGGAGAGACACTGGTTAGTGGCCCCCCGCCTCATGGCTGCATTGAGATATTTTACTCATCAAATATCAAATACAGTATCAATATAACCTTTAACATTCTCTATGATGCGATCTTTCTGCTTGTAAATGGTTCCAATGGTCGATGGATGTTCACATGACATGAAGCTGAGTCGAGTCACATTACACGAAGCTGAGCCGACTCACTTTACATGAAGCTTGAAACAACCAATCAATTCTTACAATATGTGAAGCGTTTAATACCAAAAGTAGTGCCCTTGCTGAAAGTAGTTTAATTGCTTGAAACAAAGTGCGGGTTATGTGGACTTCCGGCTTTCAAGTGAGCAAGGGCTTCGTTGAACTCGTTTAGTACTCAGCCTGCACTGTGAATCATCAGCAGAGGAGAGAATTCTCTCTTTCCTGGATTCGAATTTTCATATTTTACAACTCTCTTTGCTTAACTGAGTATGCATGGTAGATTGTGCCAATCCGAGCTGATAGTTAATACATCTCTGTGTATGAGCCTTGCACCCATACTAGTAGGCTTACGCTTCTGACCAACTATAATTGCTTTGGGTTACAAAAGTCCACAAAACAGTGTAAACACAAAGATCACAAGAGACAACGTCTCAACACAAGAGTAACATGCTATAAAACTGATATATATATTTATATATATATATATATATATATATATATATATATATATATATATATATTTCTTCTTCTTTTCCTTTCGGCTGTTCCCTTCAGGGGTCGCCACAGCAAATGATCTGCCTCCATCTCTCCCTATCCTCTGCATCTTCTACTCTTACTCCAACGACCTTCATGTCCGCCTTCACCGCGTCCATAAATCTTCTCTTTGGTCTTCCTCTAGGCCTTTTGCCTGGTAGTTCCAACCTCAGCATCCTACTACCAATATACTCACTATCCCTCTTCTGTACATGTCCAAACCATCTCAATCTAGCCTCTCTGACTTTGTCTCCAAAACATCTAACATGTGCTGTCCCTCTGATGTACTCATTTCTGATCCTATCCATCCTTGTTACTCACAAAGAGAACCTCAACATTTTCATCTCTGCTACCTCCAACTCTGCCTCCTGTCTTTTCCCCAGGGCCACTGTCTCTAAACCATACAACATTGCTGGCCTCATCACCGTCTTGTACACTTTTCCCTTTCATTTTTGTCCGATACTCTCCTATCACACATCACACCGGACACTTTTCTCCATCCATTCCAACCTGCCTGCATGCGCTTCTTCACCTCTTTTCTACACTCTCCATTGCTCTGGATTGTTGAGCCTAAGTACTTAAAATCCTCCACCTTCTTTATCTCTGCCCCCTGTAACCTCAAAGTTCCTCTTGGGTCCTTGTCGTTTACACACATGTATTCCGTCTTACTAAGACTAACCTTCAATCCCCTCCTTTCCAGGGCATACCTCCACCTCTCTAGATTTTCCTCCACTTGGTCTCTGCTCTCACTACAGATCACGATGTCATCTGCAAACATCATAGTCCATGGAGATTCTTGTCTAACCTCGTCTGTTAGCCTGTCCATCACCATAGCAAACAAGAAGGGGCTGAGAGCTGAGCCTTGATGCAGTCCCACCTCCACCTTGAACTCTTCTGTCACACCGACAGCACACCTCACCACTGTCTTACATCTCTCATACATGTCCTGCACCACTCTAACATACTTCTCTGTCACTCCAGACTTCCTCATACAATACCACAGTTCTTCTCTCGGCACCCTGTCATATGCTTTCTCCAGATCCACAAAGGCACAATGCAGCTCCTTCTGACCTTCTCTGTACTTCTCTATTAACATCCTCAAAGCAAACACTGCATCTGTGGTGCTCTTTCTTGGCATGAAACCAAACTGTTGTTCACAAATGCTGACCTCTGCCCTTAGTCTTGCTTCCACTATTCTTTCCAATAGCTTCATTGTATGGCTCATCAACTTTATCCCTCTGTAGTTGCCACAACTCTGTACATCTCCCTTGTTTTTAAAAATGGGCACAAGCACACTTCTCCTCCATTCCTCTGGCATCTGCTCACTTTCTAAGACCTTTTTGAATATTCTTGTCAGAAAATTTACTGCGACCTCCCCTAGACACTTCCATACCTCAACTGGTATGTCATCAGGGCCAACTGCCTTTCCACTCTTCATCCTCTTCAATGCCCTCCTCACTTCTCCCTTACTGATCTTTGCTACTTCCTGCTCCTCAACGGTCACCCCTTCTACTCTTTTTTCTCTCTCATTTTCCTCACTCATCAGCTCTTCAAAGTGCTCTTTCCATCTTCCCAGCACACTTCTGTCATCAGTCAATACATTTCCCTCTCTGTCCTTTATCACTCTAACTTGCTGCACGTCTTTCCCATCTCTATTTCTCTGCTGTGCTAACCTGTATAGATCATTTTCTCCCTCCTTACTGTTCAACCTATCATACAAGTCATCATACGCCCTCTGTTTGGCCTTTGACACTGCTACCTTCGCCTTACGCTGTGTCTCCCTGTACTCCTGTTTACTCTCTTCGGTCCTCTCAATGTCCCACTTCTTCTTGGCTAACCTCTTCTTTTGTACACACTCCTGCACTTCCTCATTCCACCACCAAGTTTCCTTATCTACTTTCCTTCCAGAGGACACACCAAGTACTCTCCTACCAGTCTCCTGATCACATTGGCTGTGGTTGTCCAGTCCTCTGGAAGCACTTCCTGACTACCCAAAGCCTGTTTCAACTCCTCCTTGAAGACAACACGACACTCTTCCTTTTCAGCTTCCACCACTTTGGCTTCTGCTCTGCCCTTGCCTTCTTCACCTTTCTCACCATCAGTGTCATCCTACACACCACCATCCTATGCTGTTTGGCAACACTCTCACCCACTACTACTTTGCAGTCACTGACTTCCTTCAAATTACATCGCCTACACAAGATGTAGTCTACCTGTGTGCTCTTACCTCCGCTTTCATAAGTCACCCTATGCTTCTGTTTCTTCTTGAAGAAAGTATTCACCACAGCCATTTCCATCCTTTTTGCAAAATCGATCAACATCTGTCCTTCTGTGTTCCTGTCCTGGATACCAAACCTGCCCATCACTTCCTCATCCCCTCTGTTGCCTGCACCAATATGTCCATTGAAGTCTGCTCCAATGACCACTCTTTCACCTCTGGGGGTACTCTGCATCACTTCATCTAACTCACTCC
The DNA here is from genome assembly GCA_024760905.1 of Plotosus lineatus. Classification (NCBI taxonomy): domain Eukaryota; kingdom Metazoa; phylum Chordata; class Actinopteri; order Siluriformes; family Plotosidae; genus Plotosus; species Plotosus lineatus. The sequence goes on from CM045734.1 coordinate 64,108,549, forward strand.
AGAATCTCTCCTTCTCTTCTCGCTTACATCCTGCCTGTGGGGCATAAGCACTAACAACATTGACCATCACGCCTTCAATTTCTAACTTGAGACTCATCACTCTGTCTGACACTCTTTTCACTTCTAGAACATTCCTGACAAACCCCTCCTTCAAGATGACTCCTACTCCATTTCTCGTCCCATCCACACCATTATAAAACAGTTTAAACCCTGCTCCTAAGCTTCTAGCCTTGCTACCTTTCCACCTTGTCTCCTGAACACACAGTATGTCCACCTTCCTCCTCTGCATCATGTCAGCCAGCTCCCTATCTTTTCCTTGCATAGTTCCAACATTCAAAGTCCCTACTCTCAGTCCTAGGCTCACACATTTCCTCTTCTCTCTCGCTGCCTACGGACACGCCTCCCACCTCTCCTTCTTCTACGTTTTCGACCAACAGTAGTCCAATTTCCATCAGCACCCTGTTGGTTGACAGCACTGATGGCAGTCGTTGTTAACCCGGGCCTCGACCGATCCGGTATGAATTCTGTATTGATCATTTGCATTTTTAAATGTGGCAGAAGTTTTACGCCGGATGCCCTTCCTGTCGCAACCCTCTGCATTTATCCGGACTGGGGACCGGCATAAGGGTTAGAGACACTGGTTAGTGCCCCCCCGCCTCATGGCTGCATTATATATATATTAGTACATATTGTAGTCTTATCTTTACTAGCCATTTGCCTTCTCTTTTGCAGTAAGTCTTGAGTTTTTGGCTTCAGCTCTTCTGTGTTTCTCTTCTGTGTTTTGCATCTTTCCCTACTGTTTCCAGTGTGCACTCCTGGATGATTTCTGTGATCTTTTCTGTCATCTGTTCAGTATCTTCTTTTGTTGTTCGCACCTCAAATCGATTCTGAAGCTTCAGCTGGAATTCTTTGGTCTTGGTCATCAAATCATCGAGGTTGACTTTAGGCTTTCGAGTTTTGGCTTTTAAGTTTCTTTCCAGTCTCACATTAAGCCCGATCTTACTCCAAACCATCCTATGATCTCTTCCAAAATTCACTCTCTGGATGGCCTCCACGTTTTGGATGACATTTCTATTACTCATGATATAGTCAATCGCCTTCTTCACCATTTTGTTAGGACTCTTCCATGTCTATTTCATGTTCTTTCGCTTCTGAAAGAAAGTGTTCTCCATCTTCAGATTCTGGGATGTTGCGAATTGAACTAATCTTGTTACTCTTTCATTTCGTTCTCCAAGGCCAAAAGATCCAACAGTTTTTCCTTTGCCCTGTTGCTACTGTCTGACCTTTGCATTGAAGTCTCCCATGATTATCTTATTGTTCTCTATGATCCTGGCTACTTCCTCATACAACTCTTCAACCTCTTCGTCATCATGGTTTGTTGTAGGTGCATACACTTGGACCACTTGTAGACTGTAGTTGCAATTTATTCCCAGTGAGAGTGATGCTATTCTATTACTCGTTCATTCATATTCCAGTATGCGGTCTTTAATCTTGTTGTTCACCAAGAAACTGACTCCTCCAATGGACTCCTCTCCTCCCTTTGTGTACATCACATGTCCGCTCTGTAGTTCCTCAAGCTGTTCGCCTTTCCTTCTTGTCTCTGCTATTCTGATGATATCCCATTTGAAACTTGCCTTCCACAATTCATGTTCTAACTCCTCTCCTTTCTCCTGATCCTTCAATGTACGTACATTGTAAGTACATATGTAAAGTAGTGTTTTGGGAACCTGGGGATTCTTAGCACCCTCTGCCTTTTGTCTGGTGGGGACTGAGGGCCATTTAGTCATGATTTGGAGTTCAACCATAACTCGCCGCACTGGTTCGGTGTGTATTGGTGATGGAGCAGTACAGGAACCAGGATCCAGGTTCACTGGTCTGACTCCTGGTGTTCTTCAGAAGCCAGTGACCACAGTTCAGCTCTTCCACCCACTGAGGATAATAGTGCCGCTGCTGTCCAGCACTATGACTAGACTTATTTGAAGGGCGGTTATATTTGCATTGTCACAGGTTCGTATCTTGTTGGTTTTGAGCATCCTTCAAGCATCATCTTAAAGCACTTCTCACCTGGTAAACCTGTTACTGTTGGTCCGCGGCTGCTTATTTGCTTATCTCTGTTTCTAAGCAGATTAAATTCAAGTCCTTCTAAGCCAAAGTCCAGTCTGATCTTAGGCTGATGCAAGACCGGTGGTGGCAGGAAAAGGCCGCCAAAGTTCAATTCTATGTTGATAGCCAAAACGCTCAAAAATTCTTCAGATCATTAAAAACAGTTTTTGTCCCGTCTAAATCAGGCTGCACTCCACTTCTGTCCTCAGATGGCACAATAATGATAAAGACCAAGAGAGACTCAGCAAGCACTGGTAAGAACACTTCAGTGGCCTGCTGAACAGATCGCATCTGTAGATGCTGAAGCACTAAATCTGATTCCTCAACAACCAGTACAAGATGCAATCACAGAGCCCTTCACCATTGATGAGTTCAAAATGACGATGCACCATACAAGCTCAGGCAGAGCATCAGGAAAGGATAGCATCCCTGTTGAGATCTATAAAGCAGCAGGCCCGAAAGCCCACGAGGCCTTTCATGACGTTCTGCAGAGCATCTGGGACAAGGAGAAGATGCCAGATGACTTCTGTGATACCTTGATTGTATCCCTCTACAAGAACAAGGGAAGTAATTCCAATTGTGGTAACTACATACATTGCTTCTCATTGTCAATAGAAAGATCTTTGCTCAAGTCCTTCTCAACAGACTCACCATTGTGTCTGAGCAACACCTCCACAAAGCACAATGCAATTTTAGACCATGAAGAAGTACCATCGACATGATCTTTGCAATGAGACAACTCCAGGAGAAATGCAGAGAACAAAACCTGCTCCTGTAAATCTTCATCGACCTGTCAATAGTTAACAGGGAGGCTAACAGAGAGGCTCTTTGGACTGCATGAGAACGCATCGGATGTCTGCTGAATTTTGTATCAATGATCAGACTCGTCCATGATGGAATGATTGGTCAGGTCTTCTCCAATGGCAACATGACAGAAGCTTTTGAAATTAAAAATGGTTTAAAACAGGGCTGTGTACTTGAACCGGTCCTGTTAAACATCTTCACCTGCATGCTCTCCCATGCGGTTCAAGATCTGGAGAAGGGGGTCTACATCCATTACCCTTTGCACGGCTCCCTTATTGACCTGCACCATCTCACTGCCAAGACAAAGAGCCTTGAAACCCTTCTTAAAACTCGTCTTTGCTGATGACTGTGCGCTTATGGTCCATGTAGAATCTGACCGACAAATGATGCTGGACCGTTTCTCAAATGCCTCTAAGCTATTCAGCCTGACAGTCAGTCTCTGCAAGACAGAGGTGCTTCATCAACCACCACCCATTAGTGTCAACAACAGCACAGAGCTCAACAATGTCGAACACTTCAATGAATGAATGAATAAATGAAGTTTAACGACACTATCAACACATATAATGTGTTATATTGTGCCAAACATGGTTATTTTATATTAAGTACAATGACTAAGAGTTCAATTTCAAAACACAAATGATTAATGAAGCTAAGGTGAACCAAAACATTTTCTTTGAACAATCAATTTTTGTGTAAAACCCAATCAAAAGATGAAAGGGTAATATTATTAAAAAACGAGTCTGGTTAAGGATGTGCATTCCTATACATTTCCAACCAACAGAAAAAGTCTGTTGTTATTTCGGCGGAACTGCGCACTCTAGCAAAAGAATTCATGCTAACTATACCACAAATTCAAAATTTATAAAACATTTCAATATTTTTTAAAAGCTGCAGGATTACTGAAGCATTACATTTAGTAAAAAGCTCATACAAGTTGTTAACGTTAAAATGCTGGTACCTAGTCTCAGCAAAATCTATGCAATCTATGAAAATGTGCTTGACGGTCAGGAGGACTGAACAAGTGTCACACACAGGCGCAGGCCCCCCTTTCAATAAATAGCTATGTGTAATGTAAGTGTGACCAATACAAGTCCTAGCCAGCACTACTTCTTCTCTTCCACTAGTTCTACTTGAATAAGGATATAAACATTTTAAACTGGGCTTTATGACATGAAGATTATTGTTAGTCTCTTCATCCCACTGGCTCTGCCACTGACTAAAAACAAAATTATTTACAAGACACTTTACGTCAGAATAGGGAACCTTGTTCTGAGAAACACAATTATGACTTGTATGATAGGTTGGACAGTAAGGAGGGAGAAAATGATTTATACAGGTTGGCACAGCAGAGAAATAGCGATGGGAAGGACATGCAGGAAGTTAGAGTGATTAAGGACAGAGTGGGAAATGTATTGACTGATGACAGAAGTGTGCTGGGAAGATGGAAAGAGTACTTTGATGAGCTGATGAATGGGGAAAATGAGAGCGAGAGAAAAGAGTAGAAGAGGTGACTGTTGAGGACCAGGAAGTAGCAAAGATTAGTAAGGGTGAAGTGAGGAGGGCATTGAAGAGGATGAAGAGTGGAAAGGCAGTTGGTCCTCATGACATACTGGTGGAGGTATGGAAGTGTCTAGGAGAGGCAGCAGTAGATTTTCTGACAAGAACATTCAACAAGGTTTTAGAGAGTGAGTGGATGCCAGAGGAATGGAGGAGAAGTGTGCTGGTGCCCATTTTTAAGAACAAGGGAGATGTGCAAAGTTGTGGTAACTACAGAGGGATAAAGTTGATGAGCCATACAATGAAGTTATGGGAAAGAATAGTGGAAGCAAGACTAAGGGCAGAGGTCAGCATTTGTGAACAACAGTTTGGTTTCATGACAAGAAAGAGCACCACTGATGCAGTGTTTGCCTTGATGATGTTAATAGAGAAGTACCGAGATGGTCAGAAGGAGCTGCATTGTGCCTCTGTGGATCTGGAGAAAGCATATGACAGGGTGCCGAGAGAGGAACTGTGGTATTGCATGAGGAAGTCTGGCGTGGCAGAGAAGTATGTTAGAGTGGTGCAGGACATGTATGAGAGATGTAAGACAGCGGTGAGGTGTGCTGTCGGCGTGATCGAAGAATTCAAGGTGGAGGTGGAACTGCATCAAGGATCAGCTCTGAGCCCCTTCTTGTTTGCTATGGTGATGGACAGGCTGACAGGCAAGGTTAGACAAGAATCTCCATGGACTATGATGTTTGCAGATGACATTGTGATCTGCAGTGAGAGCAGAGAATAAGTGCAGGAAAATCTAGAGAGGTGGAGGTATGTCCTGGAAAGGAGAGGAATGAAGGTTAGCCTCAGTAAGTCAAAATACATGTGTGTGAATGAGAAGAACCCAAGAGGAACGGTGAGGTTACAGGGAGCAGAGATAAGGAAGGTGGAAAATTTTAAGTATTTAGGACCAACAATCCAGAGCAATGGAGAGTGTGGAAAAGAGGTGAAGAAGCGTATGCAGGCAGGTTGGAATGGTTGGAGAAAAGTGTCCGGTGTGATGTGTCATAGGAAGGTATCGGCAAGAATGAAAGGAAAAGTGTACAAGACGGTGATGAGGCCAGCGATGTTGTATGGTTTAGAAACACTGGAGGAAAAGACAGGAGGCATGGCTGGAGGTAGCAGAAATGAAAATGTTGAGGTTCTCTCTGGGAGTAACGAGGATGGATAGGATCAGAAATGAGTACATCAGAGGGACAGCCCATGTAAGATGTTTTGGAGACAAAGTCAGAGAGGCTAGATTGAGATGGTTTGGACATGTACAGAGGAGGGATAGTGAGTGTATTGGCAGTAGGATGCTGAGGCTGGAACTACCAGGCAGAAGGCCTAGAGGAAGACCAAAGAAGAGATTTATGGATGTGGTGAAGGAAGACATGAAGGTCATTGGAGTAAGAGAAGAAGATGCAGAGGACAGGGCGAGATGGAGGCGGATGGTTTGCTGTGGCGACCCCTGAAGGGAACAGGAAAGGAAAAGTAGAAGAAGAAGATCGTTGGCATAAGAGAAGAAGATGCAGAGGACAGGATGAGATGGAGGCAGATGATTTGCTGTGGCGACCCCTGAAGGGAATAGCCGAAAGGAAAAGAAGAAGAAGTGTTTGCCTTATATCTTAATTTTATGAAATGAATGCAGGAAGAAAAGGAAAATATATTTATCATATCCTGTTACTCCTTTAGTCGCCTTTGAAGACATCCTGGGGCAGAGTGGGCCAATTCTACCCCATCACCCACAAGGGGACCGTGACCCGGTAAGGAGGGCTAAGGGTGTACTGTCACTTGCCCAAGGTGAGCACCCAGACTAGTGGAGGGAAGGAGACGTCTTACTTCTCCATTCTAGACCGGCTCCAAGCTGGGTCTAGTCACTGTCTGGGTCGAACACTTTAAGTACCTCAGCAGTACCATATAATATGATGGCACGCTGGACAGAGAAATTACTGCCAGGATCAGTAAAGCAAGCCAGGAACTGGGCAGACTATGCAGCAAAGTGCTTAGCCAATATAACATCCGGCTTGAAACCAAAGAGAAAGTGTACAAGGAGGTGGTCCTTCCCTCCTTTCTCTGTGGATGGGAAACGTGAATGTTTTACCACAAACACATCAAGAAGCTGGAAAACTTCCATATGAGCACTCTCCACTCCACCCTGGAAAGACGTTGGCAAGACTGCATCACCAACTTGGAGGTTCTGGATAGTGCCAACTGCACCAGCATTGAGTTCATGCTTATCAAGGCCAAACTATAATGGGTGGGGCATACCATCTGCATGGAAGAGTTCTGAATGCCGAGGATGTTGTTGCATGGGGAACTTGCACATGGCAGAAGAAACAGAGGCCACCCTCGAAAGCATTATAAAGACACTGTCAAAGGGAACCTCCAGTGGTGCCACTCAATCTAAAGAACTGGAGAAGTGTGTAGGAGATGGTGCCCTATCGCACACAGCTGCCTCCAACTTCGAGGATACTAGAATACAGAAACTGACTACTATCAAAGAACAGCGCTGTAAGGCGAAAAAATTAGCCATCATGACAATAGAGTTTCATTGCCCCCACTGCTTCACACTCTGCGTCTCTCTGCTGGGCTTGCAGCGCCACCTCTGTAATCATAGATGAGCTGCAAGGTGTGAATGTGATCTTTGAAAATGAAGGACCACCCACAAAAGTGTAATGTGTATTTCGGTGTTGTATAATCGGAGTGGTGTACTTTGAGGAGTTTGGTGTGGTGCAGTGTAATGGGTATTTTGGTGTGGTGTAATTTATGGTTTAGAAACAGTGGCACTGAGGAAAAGACAGGAGACAGAGCTGGAGGTAGCAGAGATGAAAATGTTGAGGTTCTCTCTGGGAGTAACGAGGATGGATAGGATCAGAAATGAGTGCATCAGAGGGACAGCACATGTAAGATGTTTTGGAGACAAAGTCAGAGAGGCTAGATTGAGATGGTTTGGACATGTACAGAGGAGGGATAGTGAATATATTGGTAGTAGGATGCTGAGGTTGGAACTACCAGTCAGAAGGCCTAGAGGAAGACCAAAGAAGAGATTTATGGATGTGGTGAAGGCGGACATGAAGGTCATTGGCATAAGAGAAGATGATGCAGAGGACAGGGTGAGATGGAGGCAGATGATTCGCTGTGGAGACCCCTGAAGGGAATAGCCGAAAGGAAAAGAAGAAGAAAGAAGGTGTGATGTAGTTTGTCATGTAATTAAATGTGTAATTTAGTGTGATGTCGTTTGTCATGCTGTAGTGTAATGTGTATTTTGGTGTGATGTAGTTTGACATGTAGTAAAATGTGTATTTTGGTGTGCTGAAGTTTGCCATGTTGTAGTATAATGTGTATTTTGGTGTGTAGTTTTGACATATTGTAGTATAATGTGTATTTTACTGTGATGTCGTTTGACATGCTGTAATGTAATGTGTACTTTGGTGTGGTGTAGTTTGAAATGTTGTAATGTAATGTGTATTTTGGTGAGTTGCTGCTGATTTGTATTGATTTTATATGGTTACTTGTTTTCATCCCTTCCTGTGTGTAGTTCTCATTATAGGTGTAAGTTTGGAGAGTTGGATTTTTAACCCATATATCATTTTTCTTTTTTAAAGCTGTGCTGTTTGCAGCTACAATGTTTTAAACATGACATGAACGAGTTTCTATTTTTTACAGATCTATGCATTCCTGAGGAAATTTGTAATGAAAACAGATTTTATAGACGTAGAGGTATATGTGTGTTGCCGCACTTAGTGAAATGCATCTTGATGATGAAGGATCCCTAGGAGAAGAGAGAGGTGGATACACCTTCTTCTGGAAATGAAAGCCACATGCTGAGGACAGGATACATGGAGTTGGGTTTGCCATTAGAACAGCATTGCTGAAGGACATACCAGCCCTGCCAGTAGGAATCAGTGAACGTCTCATGACATTGGACATTCCTCTTAGCAAGACCAGATACTTCACAGTCATCAGTGCATACGCTCCTACCCTCACCAGGCTGGATGAAGATAAAGAGCAGTTCTATGAACACTTTGACGAGATCATCAGGTCACCTTCACAGAGTGACAAACTTGCTGTGCTAGGCGATTTCAATGCTAGAGTAGGAAGAGACTACAGCAGCTGGGAAGGCGTTCTGGGCAGACACGGTGTAAGCAAAATCAATGAAAATAGCCTGCTCCTCCTTAGCAAGTGTGCAGAACACAGCCTTTGTATTACCAACACCTTGTTCAGAATGGCAGACAAGTACAAAACCACCTGGATGCACCCACGGTCTAAACACTGGAACATGATCAACTTTGTCAGTGTACACCAACATGACATCAGGGATGTCCAAGTGACCCATGCCATGAGAGGTGCTGAATGCTGGACTAATCACAGGCTGGTCAGAGCTATAATGTCACTGTACATCACTCTGCCTCAGAGAAACCGACCCAAGACTGTCAGTGCCTCCTACAATGTCACCAGGCTGAACAATTAAATTAATCTGGCAAAGTTCCAAGAAGCACTTGACGGAAAACTCCAAGATGGTCTGACATCCAAAAACAGCTCCGAAAATTGGTCCTCTTTAAAGGATACCTTCGCTGAGACTACAAAAGAAGTACTTGGAGTTAAAACAATACTGCACGAAGACTGGTTTGATAAAAACAATGACAAGATCAGAGAAGCCCTCCATGCTAAAAACAAGGCTGACATTGAGTGGCAGAATGACCCATCCTCTGTCTCCAAGTGTGAAAGATTTAAATCTCTGTAGGCAAAAGTCCAGTCTGACCTTCAAATGATGCATGACCAATGGTGGCAGAATAAAGCCATCGAAGTCCAGCACTACGCACATACCTACAACTTCAACAAATTCTTCAGTGCTCTGAAGTTTTTGGCCCCTCCACATCAGGCTGCTCTCTGTTGTTGTCCTTGGATGGTTCTGCCCTCATCAAAGACCCAGATGACTTGAGCAGTCACTGGCAAAAGCACTTCAGTAACCTGCTTAACTGGCCCTCATCAGTTGACACAGACGCACTGAACCAGATCACCCAGCAGCCAATGCAAGACTCGCTCGCAGAACCCTCGACAATACATGAAATCAAAAAGGCGATCTGTCAGACAAACTCGGGCAGAGCGTTGGGAAAAGATGGCATTCCTTCCGAGCACTACAAGGCGGCAGGCCCCAAAACCCTCGAAGCCTTTCATGATGTCCTGCTGAGCATCTGGGAAAAGGAGGTGATGCCTGATGACTTCCGAGATGCCCTGATTGTCTCCCTCTACAAGAACAAGGGAAGCAAATCAGACTGTGGGAACTACAGGGGCATCTCCGTCCTCTCTGTTGCAGAGAATATCTTTGCCAGAGTCATGCTCAACAGACTTATAACAGTATCAGAGCAAAACCTCCCAGAGGCACAGTGCGGCTTGAGGCCTGGCAGAAGTACTGTTGATATGATCTTTGTCTTGAGACAACTCCAAGAGAAGGACATTGAACAAAACATGCCCCTATTCTCTGTCAAATCAAATATCTTGGTCAGATCTATGATACAGTAAATAAAGGTCCTCTAGACAGTCCTAGAACGCATCAGCTGTCCTCCAAAGTTTGTATCAATGATCAGGCTTTTCCACGATGGCATGACTGGCCAGGTCCTCTCCAGCGGACATGTGTCGGCAGCCTGTGCAATCAGCAATGTTTTTGTGTGTCTGTGTTTGAGTTTGTGCGTGTGTGCATGAAACCGATGAGAATAAATTGTGTGTTTGTGTGAATGTGTATGTGATACTCTGATTAAGTTAAAGTGTGTGTCTGAATGTGGGCGTTTGTGTGTGTGTGTGTGTGTGTGTGTGTGTGTGTGTGTGTGTGTGTGTGTGTGACTATCTCTGTTTTTGCATGTGTGTGCTTGTGTGTGCATGTGCGTGTCCGTGTCAGTGTGGGTGTGTCTTTGTGTGTGTGTGAGTGTGTCTTTGTGTGTGTGTGTGTGTGTGTGTGTGTGTGTGTGTGTGTGTGTGTGTGTGTGTGAGAGAGAGAGAGACAGAGAGAGAGAGAGACTGTGGTCATAAAGTCTATATGTGTGTGTGTGTGTGTGTGTGTGTGTGTGTGTGTGTGAGAGAGAGAGAGAGACAGAGAGAGAGAGAGACTGTGGTCATAAAGTCTATATATGTGTGTGTGTGTGTGTGTGTGTGTGTGTGTGTGTGTGTGTGTGTGTCCATGTTTTTGTGTGTGTCTGTGTTTGAGTGTGTGCGTGTGTGCATGAAACCAATGAGAATAAATTGTGTGTTTATGTGTAGTAGGAGTAGTCGTAGTTTGTAGTTTATTAAAGTGTCAAGTGTATGAATACAGAATAAAAGAAAAAATGTAAATTATACGGCTAAAAGATTGCATACACCCAGCCTAGTATAGGTTTATGAGACACTGTTAAAACAATATTATGTACTTAAGAATATCAATCTAAAAATTAAAATGCTTGCATAATGTATAGTACTCAAGTAAAATGTGTGTGCATGTGATACTCTGATTAAGTTAAAGTGTGTGTCTGAATGTGGGCGTTTGTGTGTGTGTGTGTGTGTGTGTGTGTGTGTGTGTGTGTGTGTGTGTGTGTGTGTGTGTGTGTCTGTGTGTGTGTCTCTCTGTTTTTGCATATGTGTGCTTGTGTGTGCATGCAGCGTGTCCATGTCAGTGTGTGTGTGTGTGTGTGTGTGTGTGTGTGTGTGTGTGTGTGTGTGTGTGTGAGATGCAGGAGAAAATAACAATTTCGCACAATTTGATAAAAAATACTCATTTAATCTCATAAGAAATCAAATTTAAACATTACATCACTGTTTGTTTCTTCTGTTTACTACTTATACATAAATAAAATGAGAGCCGTTTGGCATGGTGGCAGAGTGCTCAGCATGTAAATTGTACACCCAGATCGTTCTGAATTAGATTCCTGGGCTCTCCGTCTCTCTGTATGAAGTTTGCATGTCTCTCCTCGTGCTTGCATTGGTTTTTTCCATGTACTCTGGTTTCTTCCCAAAGTACAAAAACATGCACAGTAGACTGATTGGCAAGGGTTTGAATGATTGTATGTGTATTGGCACTATGATGGCCTGCTGAACTTTACATCCTGTACCCCGCTCAATTTTCTAAGCTCAAAAGTCTTCGAAAATGAATGAACAAATGAATCTCATAGTGGCCGCATATGGACAGCTTGAAGATAGACGGATTTGTATTTCTTACTCTATTTCTATTATTATTATTATTATTATTTTTAATCAGTGAAGGAGAAAATGAACAAGTGAAAACCAGGTTCTGATGAAAGAAACTTAAAAACAAACAAATGTTTTAATCAATTATTAATTCCTGTTTAATGACTGTAAAATGTGTAATTAGTGTTTAGTTCACACTGTGTGTGTGTGTGTGTGTGTGTTGCTCCTGTTCCTTTGTTCACTTATCAAGGTGGAATAGACCGATGAGGAACCCGACCAAAACAAGGCCTCGTCCTGCGAGTCACGTAGCGGGGGCTGTCCCATGGGAACTAATTATATGCAAATGAGGGTAATTAAGTCCTCTCGCACCATGGGGCACGATCAAAATTAATATTTACACTCCTCCTAATTAATCCCTACATTTTGCAAGTGTGTGTGTGTGTGTGTGTGTGTGTGTGTGTTTCAGGTGGGTCTGTCTCTCTCGGGTAATCTAGTGGGAAATGAAATGTTTGTTTGAATCACGCCTCAGTGACACACTCACTAACAGAGAAACTACAGGAAGTGTGTCATTATTATTTGTTATTTCTTGTTTAGCGGTTGCATCATCATTATTTCCATCCTGATTGCTAGAGCTCATCAGCATTCAGTTAAAAATTAAACACTTTTTATATAGTCTGTCAACCCCCAACAACCCCCCCCCCATCTAAACACACACACACACACACAGAGAGAGAGAGAGAGAGAGAGAGAGAGAGAGAGATTTAATAATATCTGAATTTATCTCTCACACATGACATTTTTACACTTCCTTATGTTCATTATGGCGTGTTCTGATTGGTGGAGAGGAGTGGGTGTGGTATATTCGGTGTTACTGAAAGCATATTTGAAATTTAAATAATACTGTGTTAGTATCATTTCACTGTACACTGATCAGGTACACTGGTTATGTCCCTAAATCCTTTAAACTAGCAGTTATCAAACCTCTGATTAAAAATCCTGATCTTGACCCATATCAGCCGTTCAACTATAATGCCAACATCAACCCTTTTATTGCTAAGATCATAGAAAAAGCTGTAGTGCGGCAGTTATGTTCATATCTTTGTAGGAATAATGTTCACAAAATGTTTTAGTCAGGATTTAGGTCTCATCATAGCACAGAGACAGCACTCGTTAAGGTGGTAAATGACCTACTGGTGGCCTCCAACCTGTGTTACTGTCTGGAAGTTCTAATAAGAGCCTAGAAAAGCTCCAGTTAGTCCAGAATACAGCAGCGAGAGCTGTTACGAGAACCAGAAGACACGAGCATTTCATCCCGACCTTATTTACACTGCACTGGATCCTAGTTGCATTTCACATCGAATATAAAATATTACATTTAACCTATAAAGCACTTAATGGTCTCGCACCACATTATCTTAGCGAACTTCTTATTTAGTGGGGCCTTTAGTTAAAATACTTTTATTATGTAAAGGAGCAGATCTGGGGTCTCAGGCATAGAAAGTTCTTGCAAACTGTGTTGTTGGGATACTGTTGCTCACCCACTCTACATGCTCACCCAGGTTTGTTTGACAGTGGGGTGGCTGATTGCTCCAATGTCACAGGGTTCCTCATGTCTGTCTTCCTTCTGGTTCTCTCTCTTTTAGTTCTGCTGCCATAGCCAGTCATGCTGGAGTCCCTGCTGCACTCAGCAATAATAAAATCTTCTATTTACATTACACTCCTTTGAGTCCCCCCTCTGTTTTTGTTGAGGTACACATTCTCCTTCTGGGATGCTGGTGATCCTGATCCTTCTGCTTTCTGACTACTTTGATCTGTCCTGGTGTGCTGATGCTGACTGGAGTTCTCAGCTTGGAAGCCCCTCCTTCCTACTGATGAAGAACTAACTAGACCCAGATGTGCACTAACAGACTGTGAACATGACTTTTCACTGATGGTCATACTAACGCTCTTCCACACAATTATTCAGGACTTACAGTTGTAGAACCAACTGAGCAACATTTTGGACAGCAATTAATTTCTCGTATATAGTTTGTATCTTTATAGTTCCACTCAAATGAGGATTTGTTTCCCTTTTGGGTCTGGTTCCTCTCAAGGTTTCTTCCTTAGGTCAACTAAGGGAGTTTTTCCTTTCCACCATCGATGAGGGCGCATGCAACCTATTGTAGTTGCTTCTGACCTTCCTGGACCTTTACCTCTCTTTTTGTTACTTTACTTTTTTCCTTATACTTATTATTTTACTGTTTACACGTAGCTGCCCTGTCAATATGTGAATTGAGAGAGTTTTTTTTTAAACTTTTTATTGCTACAGAACTTTTACTTTCATGGAGAGTTGGGACCACAGTCTAGCAACTACATGTGTGCTTTGTTTACTCCAGGGATCAGTTGATGAACTGAAGCCATCCGGATTATTGACCAGATCTGCAAATTTACTGGCTGAAATTTCAAGAAAAACACACAGTGGATGCAGAGGTGGAAGGACAGGAGAGGAAAAGGGAGGAGACGGTGAGATAGCAGAGGCTTACAAATACAGTCCGGCCCCTTCTTACGAAATTAATCCGTTCCAGCACCTTTTTCGGAACCTGGAGTTTTCGTAAGTACAGGCGCATTTTACATGTAAAACGCGTGATTCATTCCAAGGCTCCCAAGACTACCCTTTAAAAATTATAAAAGCATAGCTTTTAAGGTACTTACTTCGTGTTGACCATGTCTTCTTACCAGAGTTATAATCTTCCAATGATCATGGCACTGGGAATTACTTTCACCGGGAATCACACGTGTGTTTGTGCTTTCACCGGGAATCACATGTGTGTGTGTGTGTGTGTGTGTGTGTGTGTATGTGTGTATATATGTGTGTGTGTGTGTGTGTGTGTGTGTGTGTGTGTGTGTGTGTGTGTGTGTGTGTGTGTGTGTGTGTGCATGCACGTGCGTGTGTTGATCATATCTTCTTAGCAGATTTATAATCTTACAATGACCATGGCACCGGGAATCACACGTTTGAGTGTGTGTGTATGTGTGTGTGTGTGTGTGTGTGTGTGTGTGTGTGTGTGTGTGTGTGTGTGCGCGTGTGCTGACCATGTCTTCTTAGCAGAGTTATAATCTTACAAATGTTTATGGAAGGTTAAAAATCTGAGCCATAAAATACAGTTGGAATGACACACAAACATGAACACGGTTTACACACAAACAGGAACAAAGTTGGAATGACAACTCCTAGCCAATGGGAGGCCAGAGGGGCGGGATGTTGGGAGACAGCCAATGAGAGAGCAACTCGCGCATTGTTTGAATGTTTGAATGGCGCGTTTGAATGTTGGAATGGTGCGTTTAGCACTTTTCGTAAGAAGAGGTTGTTTCGTATACAGAAGACAAACATTTAGGAAAATGTTTTTTGTATACTGGATTTTTCGTATTCAGGGGTTTTCGTAAGAAGGGGGCCAACTGTATAAAAAATTACAAACCGAGTCTCCCGACTTTTCTAATGTGGAACTGGGGAATAAGATGGATGAGTCAGTGGTGGTCTAGTGGGATAAGGCGCTGGATTGCTTATCCTAAGCATGGCAGTTCAAGTCCCCACTCTCCACAAGGTTGTCACTGTCCCCCAGTGCAGCTAACTGGGTTATCAAAGGCGGACCATGTGTGTCACTGTCTACGGTAAGAGGCATGTAAAAGAACCGTTGCTGACTTTCGTAAAAACAGCAGCCTGCAAAGCCGTCAGCATGTTTCTGTCCTCCTCCTAATACTGGTTCTGCCCCTTAGTGGTCTGTGACACCTGAGTCGGCAATTAGTCCTTCGAGGTGTGTCCTCCACGAAACCTTGTCCGTGGCCAGTTGTCTTATGTGGTTCAGGTGGTTCGTGATACGTAGGGGTACCAGCCCAGCTCGTTTGATGTCTCTGCGGATGATTTCAAGAAGATTGATGCAGTGTCTTGCCTGGCCTGGTACTTTCTGCTTCCGTTGAGAGTGAACTGCACGGCTTGTTGTGCTGGTATGTCCATGCGGAGGATGTGGCCTAGCATGGACAATCTCTGTCTCACAACCCTCTTAGAGAGTGGCTCGCAGTTGCATGTCCTGTAGAGGGCCTTGCTGGAAACGAGGCTATGTGGCCAGCTGTGTCCAGTGATTTTGCGCAAGTGTTTGTGGAGGCATGCATCCAGTTTCTTCAGATTGCTTGATGTTGGGGCCCAGCTGTTGCAGTTGTACAGCATGATGGGTGTGCAGTATATGTCATAAAGGCGGAGTTTTTCTGTACTGGGATCTTTGATCTACACCAGATTTTCCAGTAGGTTTGGAAAGCGATGTTTCCTAGGTTGCAGCACAATGTGATATCTTCATTACTGCGGAGTAGTGAGCCAAGGATCTTGCTTTTTCGCCAGTCTTCTTTTCCTCGGCATGCTTGACCTTCTTCGTCTGATTCTGACTTCTCGGCTAAGAAGACATGAGTGTATTCAGTCTTGGTTTCAGTCATAAAGAGGTTGTGTTTCTCTAGGGTGTTTTTAGCGATATTTTGATGTCAAGTGGAGGTCTTTCTTCGTCAAGGAAATCCACATCGTCAGCATATTAGATCTCCAATGGCATTCCGATGTTGGAGATTGGTGGTTCAGACTTTGATGTTAATGTCCTTATTGATTGCAGGGCAGTTGCAAGATAGCAGGTGAAGAGAACTGGTAATAGACTGTCGCCTTGTAGGGAGCAGATGGAAGTGGCAAACCATGCAGATGTTCCTGATTTCACTCTAATGACTAGTCTTGTTTCTGCAAGGAGCATACGGACCAGTCTGAGTTCATATTCATTGCATTTGGCCTTGAAAAGGGATTCGAGGATTTGCTGACGCTTGATGGTGTCAAAGGCTTTTGGCATGTCAATTCCCATTTTGTGGAAGTCCCATTTCCTTGTTAATACAACAGAGACCAGCATACGTTGTGCCCATACAATGTCTCCAGTGTTGGAATGCTGTGTTGCTGGCAGAGAGACCGTTGGTGGTGATGAAATCCATTAAAGCATTGCCATTGCTGTTTCGGATACCCTTGCCATACGATCCCATGTTTCTTGAGAGTCCAGTTTGGATATCTTCTGTGTCAATTTTCCAAGCTTAGAGTTAAAGTCTCTACATACAAAAGCCAGCCATCTCCTGGGTGTTTTGATGGCCTGAAGCAATTCTTCATAGAAATTTTCCAGCAGAGGTGAGTCTTCCTGGGCTCTCTCTGATGTGGTTCGGTAGGGTTGACAATTCGTTCCTTTAGTTCATCTCCATTGTGTGTATGGATGACAAGGTCGATGGTGGCAACTCCGTCGTTGATTTGCTTGTAGCAGATTATGTTTTTGGCGAGTTTTGGTGCTATGAAAAATCCGAGTCCATGGTGTATGGTCTGATGCTATTTCAGGATGATGAGCTTGTGGCCAGTCTGAAGCGTCTCTTCCCATTGGTCTTTGATCTTGGTTTCTTGACTACACAGGATGTCTATGTTGTATCGCTGGCAGTCAGAGTATAGAGTTTGCTTCTTGGATGCAGCAGTGAGTCCCCATATATTCCATGTGCCTATGTTCAGGCAATTGACTTGGTGTCTGGGTTGTGTTTGTGTGCCCTCTTGAAGGGTAGACATGTTGCTGTAAGGCGAGGGTTTATCCTTTTACCCCTTGCAACCGTGCGGTTGTCAGCTCGCACTCCTTGATGATTCTTGGCTTCCTGGCAGTGTGAGTACCAGTACTGACAGGATGGACCGTGGGAAGGTGATTGTCGTCCCAACACGTGTTTCTGTCCCTTGTTAAAAAGTGTTGTGTCAGGAAGGGCATCCGACATAAAAACCTATGCCAAATCGAAATGTGCGAATCATTCACTGCGAATCATTTGCTGTCCAACCCCCTTGTAGGGGAAGAAAGGACTCTAAATACATGATGATGAGCTGACAGTGCTGGCTCAGAGTCAATGGGAATATTGGGGTTGTAGTTGCTTCCTGGACACATGGCTGCATCAGGATCTTCCTGATGAGAATATACATACATATATATATATATATATATATATATATATATATATATATATATATATATATATATATATATATATTTGGACTTTCACATTTTCTGGGGCCACAAAGACCACATCGCAAGTGGTGAGCAGAAAGGAGGGGGCTTGCCGTTCTCGTTACCCCACCCACATAACTATCAAGGAGTGGTTTTGTGGACCACCCAATGAACTGTGCACTGTTTGACTTGGTCCACGTTATTTGCCAAGGGACTTTTCCCATGTCATCTTCGTGGCTGTATATGTTCCTTCTTCTGCCAACCCCCCTGCTACTTGTGACATTGTTTATGCTGCCATTAGCCCAGTTATAGACTCGGCACCTGGGTGCTTTCATTGTTATCTCAGGTGACTTCAACCACGTCACCATGAACATTGCCGAACTTTGTGTAGTATGTGGACTGTTACACTAGGAAGGACAGAACTTTATATTGGCTGTATGTAAACACTAAGGACTCTTATAGTTCCTCCCCTCCCCCACTGGAAAAATCACACCACAACTTAATTTACCTCTCTTCATGCAATGTGCCTGCTGTGAAGAGGCAGCTTGCAACTGGGTCTACTAGTTATACTAGTATAATAGTACACTAGTTATATATATATGTATATATATATATGTATATATACATATATATATATGTATATATACATATATATAATGCAGCTATGAGGCGGGGGGGGGCACTAATCAGTGTCTCTCCCCCTTATGCCGGTCCCAAGCCTGGAGAAATGTAGAGGGCAAATCAGAAGTATTACCCCCACACTGGATCGGTCAAGCCCCGGGTTATCAATGACCGCCATCAGTGTTGTTAACCAACAGGGTGCTGATGGAAATTGGAGTACTATTGGTCGAAGACATCGAAGAAGGAGAGGCAGGAGGCGTGTCCATAGGCAGAGAGAGAAAAGGAAAGGCATGAGTCTAGGACAGAGAGTAGGGACTTTGAATATGGGAACTATGCAAGGAAAAGATAGAGAGCTGGCTGACATGAGGCAGAGGAGGAAGGTGGACATACTGTGTGTTCAGAAGACCAGGTGGAAAGCTAGCAAAGCTAAAAGCTTAGGAGCAGGGTTTAAGCTGTTTTATCATGATGTGGATGGGAAGAGAAATGGAGTAGGAGTCATCTTGAAGGAGGGGTTTGTGAGGAATGTTCTAGAAGTGAAAAGAGTGTCAGACAGAGTGATGAGTCTCAAGTTAGAAATTGAAGGTGTGATGTTCAATGTTGTTAGTGCTTATGCCCCACAGGCAGGATGTGAGCTAGAAGAGAAGGAGAGATTCTGGAGTGACTTGGATGAAGTGCTGCAGCATACCCCCAGAGGTGAAAGAGTAGTCATTGGTGCAGACTTCAATGGACATGTTGATGCAGGCAACAGAGGGGACAAGGAAGTGATGGGCAGGTTTGGTATCCAGGACAGGAACACAGACGGAGATATGTTGATATATTTTGCAAAAAGGATGGAAATGGCTGTGGTGAATACTTTCTTCAAGAAGAAAAAGGAGCATTGGGTGACTTATGAAACGGAGGTAGGAGCACACAGGTAGACTACATCTTGTGTAGGCGGTGTAATTTGAAGGAAGTCAGTGACTGCAAACTAGAAGTGGGTGAGAGTGTTGCCAAGCAGCATCGGATGGTGGTGTGCAGGATGACTCTGATGGTGAGGAAGGTGAAGAAGGCAAAGGTAGAGCAGAAGACAAAGTGGTGGAAGTTGAAAAAGGAAAAGTGTTGTGTCTTCAAGGAGGAGTTGAAACAGGCTTTGGGTGGTCAGGAAGTGCTTCCAGATGACTGGACAACCACAGCAAATATGATCAGGGAGACAGGTAGGAGAGTGCTTGGTGTGTCCTCTGGAAGGAAAGAAGATAAGGAGACTTGGTAGTGGAATGAGGAAGTGCAGGAGTGTGTACAAAGGAAGAGGTTAGCTAAGAAGAAGTGGGACATTGAGAGGACCGAAGAGAGCAAAAAGGAGTACAGGGAGACACAGCGTAAGATGAAAGTAGCAGTGGCTAAGGCCAAACAAAGGGCATATGATGACTCGTATGATAGGTTGGACAGTAAGGAGGGAGAAAATGATTTATACAGGTTGGCACAGCAGGGAGATAGAGATGGGAAGGACTTGCAGCAAGTTAGATTGATAAAGGACAGAGAGGGAAAGGTATTGACTGATGACAGAAGTGTGCTGGTAAGATGGAAGGAGTACTTTGAAGAGCTGATGAATGAGGACAATGAGAGAGAAAAAAAGAGTAGAAGAGGTGACCATTGAGGAGCAGGATGTAGCAAAGATTAGTAATGGTGAAGTGAGGAGGTCACTGAAGAGGATGAAGAATGGAAAGGCAATTGGTCCTGATGATATACCTGTGGAGGTATGGAAGTGTCTAGGAGAGGTAGCAGTAGATTTTCTGACAAGAACATTCAACAAGGTCTTAGAGAGTGAGCAGATGCCGGAGGAATGGAGAAGTGTGCTGGTACCCATTTTTAAGAACAAAGGAGACGTGCAGAGTTGCAGCAACTACAGAGGGATAAAGTTGATGAGCCATACCATGAAGGTATGGGAAAGAGTAGTGGAAGCAAGACTAAGGGCAGAGGTCAGCATTTGTGAGCATATGTTTGGTTTCATGCCAAGAAAGAGCACCACAGATGCAATGTTTGCTTTGAGGATGTTAATAAAGAAGTACAGAGAATATCAGAAGGAGCTGCATTGTGCCTTTGTGGTTCTGGAAAAAGCATATGACAGGGTGCCAAGAGAAGAACTGTGGAATTGCATGAGGAAGTCTGGAGTGGCAGAGAAGTATGTCAGAGTGGTGCAGGACATGTATGAGAGATGTAAGACAGCGGTGAGGTGTGCTGTCGGCGTGACCGACGAATTCAAGGTGGAGGTGGGACTGCATCAAGGATCAGCTCTGAGCCCCTTCTTGTTTGCGATGGTGATGGACAGGCTGACAGATGAGGTGAGACAAGAATCTCCATGGACTATGATGTTTGCAGATGACATTGTGATCTGTAGTGAGAGCAGAGAACAAGTGCAGGAAAATCTAGAGAGGTGGAGGTATGCCCTGGAAAGGAGAGGAATGAAGGTTAGCCTCAGAAAATCAGAACACGTGTGTGAAGGAGAATGGTGGGACCCAGGAGGAACGGTGATGTTACAGGGGGCAGTAGGATGCTGAGGCTGGAACTACCAGGCAGAAGGCCTAGAGGAAGACCAAAGAAGAGATTTATGGATATGGTGAAGGAAGACATGAAGGTCATTGGAGTAAGAGAAGAAGATGCAGAGGACAGGTCGAGATGGAGGCGGATGGTTTGCCATGGCGACCCCTGAAGGGAACAGCCAAAAGGAAAAGAAGAAGAAGAAGAAGACACATCAGAAAGCATCAGTACACAACAACAAACATCACTACACACAGAGAAACACAAGTGCACATCATCAAGCACAAACAAACACAACAACAAACACCAGTGCACACCAACAAGCGCCAGGACACATCAGCAAGCACCATTGCAAACCAACAAGCATCAGCATATACACCAAAAAGCACAAACATATAAACCAACAAGCACCCGTACACACTAACAAGCACCGGTACACACCAGCAAGCACCAGTGCAAATCAACAAGCATCAGCATACACACCAAAAAGAAGAAACATACAAACCAACAAGCACCAGTACACATCAACAAGCATCAGTGCACCCCATCAAGCACCAGCACACACCAGCAAGCATCAGTGAATGCAAAGAAAAACACAAACACACACACCAACAAGCGCACATACACACCAAAAGCACCAGCACATATCAGCAAGCACCAGCACACATCAGCAAGCACCAGTGCAAATCAACAAGCATCAGCATACACACCAAAAAGAACAAACATACAAACCAACAAGCACCCGTACACACCAACAAGCATCAGTGCACTCCATCAAGCACCAGTGCACACAATGAAAAACACAAACACACACACCAACAAGCACACATACACACCAACAAGCACCAGCATATCCAGCAAACACCAACACACACACACACACACCAACAAGCACCCATACACACGAACATGCACCGCCACACACCAACAAACACACCAACAAGCACACATACACACCAACAAGCACCAGCACATACCAGCAAACACCAACACACACACCAACAAGCACACATACACACCAACAAACACCAACACACACACCAACAAGCACCCGTACACACAACCGATCACCAGCACATACACCAACAAGCACCCGTGCACACCAACAAGCACCCATACACACCAACAAGCATCAGCACACACACTAAAAAGCACAAACACCAACAAGCATCCATATGCACCACCAAGCACCAGCAAACGCCAGCACGCACACTAAGAAGCACCCATACACACCAACAAGCACCAGCAAACACCAAAACGCACACACACACACACACACACACACACACACACACACACACACACACACACACACACACACACACACACACACACCAACAAGCACCCGTGACACACCAACAAGCACCAGCACACACACTGAAAAGCACAAACACCAACAAGCACCAGCCCACACAGCAACAGGCACCAGCACACACCAGCAAACACCAACACACATCAGCAAGCATCAGCACACACACCAAAAAGTGCAAACATACACACCAACAAGCACCCGTACACACCAACAAGCACCCGTACACACCAACAATCACCAGCACACACAAACAAAAACCAGCACACACACCAACAAGCACCCGTGACACACCAACAAGCACCAGTACACACAAACAAACACCAGCAAACACACCAACAAGCACCCATACACACCAACAAGCACCAGCACATACCAGCAAACACCAACACACACACACCAACAAGCACCCATACACACGAACATGCACCAGCACACACCAACAAACACCATCACACACATACACACACCAACAAACACCAACACACACACCAACAAGCACCCATACACACCAACAAACACCAACACACACACCAACAAGCACCCAGACACACAACCGATCACCAGCACACACAAACAAACACCAGCACACACACCAACAAGCACCCGTACACACCAACAAGCACCCATACACACCAACAAGCATCAGCACACACACTAAAAAGCACAAACACGAACACCAACAAGCATCCATACGCACCACCAAGCACCAGCAAACACCAGCACACACACTAAGAAGCACCCATACACACCAACAAGCACCAGCCCACACCAGCAAACACCAAAACGCACACACAAACACACACACACACACACACACACACACACACACACACACACACACACCAACAAGCACCCGTACACACCAACAAGCACCAGCACACACACTTCTTCTTCTTCTTCTTCTTTTACTTTCGGCTGCTCCCTTCAGGGGTCGCCACAGCAAATCATCCGCCTCCACCTCACCCTGTCCTCCCACCCTGTCCACCAGCACACACACTGAAAAGCACAAACACCAACAAGCACCAGCCCACACAGCAACAGGCACCAGCACACACCAGCAAAGACCAACACACATCAGCAAACACCAACACACATCAGCAAGCATCAGCACACACACCAAAAAGTGCAAACATACACACCAACAAGCACCAGTACACACCAACAAACACCAACACACACACACCAACAAGCACCAGCACACACAAACAAACACCAGCAAACACACCAACAAGCACCCATACACACCAACATGCACCAGCGCACACCAGTACACACCAACAAGCACCCATACACACCAACAAGCATCAGCGCACACACACTGAAAAGCACAAACACAAACACCAACAAGTATCCATACACACCTCCTAGCACCAGCACACACCACCAAACACAAGCACACACACCAAGAAGCACCCACACACACCAACCAGCACCAGCACACACCACCCAACACCAAAACCCACACACACACACACACACACACTCACACACACACACACACACACACACACACACACACACCAACAAGCACCTGTACACACCAACAAGCACCAGCACACACAGCAATAGGCACCAGCACACACCAGCAAACACCAACACACATCAGCAAGCATCAGAACACACACCAAAAAGCACAAACATACACACCAACAAACACCAACACACACCAACAAACACCAACACACACGCCAACAAGCACCCGTACACACCAACAATCACCAGCACACACAAACAAAAACCAGCACACACACCAACAAGCACCCGTACACACCAACAAGCACCAGCACACACACCAACATGCACCAGCGCACACCAGTAAACACCAACACACACACACCAACAAGCACCAGCGCACACCAGTAAACACCAACACACACACACCAACAAGCATCAGCACACACACTGAAAAGCACAAACACCAACAAGTATCCATACACACCACCAAGCACCAGCACACACCAGCACACACAAGCACACACACCAAGAAGCACCCATACACACCAACAAGCACCAGCACACACCAGCAAACACCAAAACGCACACACACACACACACACACACACACACACACACACACACACACACACACACACACACACCAACAAGCACCGGTACACACCAACAAGCACCAGCACACACACTGAAAAGCACAAACACCAACAAGCACCAGCCCACACAGCAACAGGCACCAGCACACACCAGCAAACACCAACACACATCAGCAAGCATCAGCACACACACCGAAAAGTGCAAACATACACACCAACAAGCACTAGTACACAACAACAACCATCAGCATACACACCAACAAGCACCCGTACACACCAACAAATACCAGCTGGTTAGTGCCCCCCCGCGCCTCATGGCTGCATTGATGCTTTCTGATGTGTACTGGAGCTTATTGGAGCATGTGGGTTGGTGCACTTTGGTCTGTGTTTTAGTGCTTGTTGGTGTGTGTGTGTGTGTGTGTGTGTGTGTGTGTGTGTGTGTGTGTGTGTGTGTATGTGTGTTTTGGGGTTTGTTCTGGATGGTGTGGGCTGGAGCTTGTTGGTGTGTGTGTGTGTGTGTGTGTGTGTGTGTGTGTTGGTGTTTAACGTGTGCTGATGCTTGTTGGTGTGTGTGTGTGTGTGTGTGTGTGTGTGTGTGTGTGTGCGTGTGTGCGTGTGTGTGCGTGCTTTTTGGTGTGTACTGGTACCATGATAGTCTGTATTTGGCTTACTGTTAGTTATTATTTTGATGCTGGTGCTAATTCTTTGCATCTGGTAACAAGTGTAACATTGGAAATATCAGTGTAGTTCTCTTGCTCTCTCGCTGTCTCTCCCCTTCTCGTCTTCTCCCCTGATGTAAGAGGATGTTGGATCTGTCATTACGAAACAGATTGATGTTTCTCAGCACTATTATTTCTTCAGGAAAAGGCAGTAAACAAACGTTGTTGGACAGGCCCTATATGGAAAAGTGTGTTGTGCTCAGGGAGTGTTCTGAGTTATGGCTAATACACTCCCCGCACATTTATCCTCTACAAACACATCAGGGTCACGGCCAAATTGACATCGAATGGTCTGAATTAGCCGCACGCGTAGCCACTGATTTATCCCCAGAGGAAAATTGCTTCTGCGGATGGGAGGAGAATTTATACAACGACTTTTTAAGGGTTTAATTGATGATAGTGTGGGAGGTGCAGCTGTGTCAAGAGGCCGACGATTTCAATTTAGACTGAAACACACACACAAACACAAACACATGCACACATGCATGCAGACACACACACACACACACACGCATACACACACATATGCGCACACGAGCGAATTGAAAAGCATAACTCCACATGTGTATGAACGACAAGGACCGAAGAGGAACGGTGAGGTTACAGGGAGCAGAGATAAAGAAGCTGGAGGATTTTAAGTACTTAGGCTCAACAATCCAGAGGAATGGAGAAGCGTGTGCAGGCTGGTTGGAGAAAAGTGTCTGGTGTGATGTGTGATCGGAAGGTATCGGCAAGAATGACAGGAAAAGTTTACAAGACGGTGATGAGGCCAACAATGTTGTATGGTTTAGAAACAGTGGCCCTGGGGAAAAAACTGGAGGCAGAGTTGGAGGTAGCAGAGATGAAAATGTTGAGGTTCTCTTTGGGAGTAACGAGGATGGATAGGATCAGGGATGAGTACATCAGAGGGACAGCACATGTTAGATGTTTTGGAGACAAAGTCAGAGAGGCTAGATTGAGATGGTTTGGACATGTACAGAGGAGGGATAGTGAGTATATTGGTAGTTGGCTGCTGAGGTTGGCACTACCAGATAGGAGGTCTAGAGGAAGACCAAAGAGACGATTCATGGATGTGGTGAAGGAGGACATGAAGGCAATTGGAGTAAGAGAAGATGCAGACGATAGGGTGAGATGGAGGCAGACGATTTGCTGTGGCGACCCCTGAAAGGAACAGCCGAAAGGAAAAGAAGAAGAAGAAGAAGAACTCTGATGTACACTTTTTAATTAGATGAGACATGGCACGGTTAACATCAGGTTAATGAGCAGTGTGTGTGTGTCTGTGTGTGTGTGTGTGTGTGTGTGTGTGTGTGTGGGGGGGGGGTTTGTGAATGATTTGCTCTGTTTGAATGAGTCATTCAGGTGAACGATTAGTATAGGTCACTGCTGTCTACGAATCATTGTTGTTTGTGCTTTTAGAATTCACTCTACACTTTACACCTGTACAATCCTCAAACTTCTGTACGATCAGTTACGATTTATATTTGTATATTTATATATTTTATTTGATTAGTCTTTTACAATCCTTCTGACTTCACTATGATCCAATAAGATATGAATTTCATCATCATCTTCTTCTGCTTCATCCAGGGTCAGGCAGCAGCCTAAGCAATGAGATCCAGGTGTGCGTCTTCCCAGCCACTTCTGCCAGCTCCTTTGGAGGGGGACACCGACCTGTTCCCAGACCAGTCGAGAGACATAATGCCTCATAAAGACTCACTTTTTGACATTGTGACTATTTCTGTAAATACTACTTTACTACTTTCTTCTCCTTTCTTACTTCCTGCCATTCAAGAATTTCTTCTTCTTATTTTTTTTTTTTTACTCCATGTTGTTTTCTGTCTGCTCAAAACAGCTGTGTAATTATTTGCATATGTGGAGAAAACAGGCAATTGAAGAACTCTTTGAACAAATCTTAATAAATCATTTAACTGAACAGGTCAAAGACTCATCACTGAATACACACACACACACACACACACACACACCATTAGAATGTTGCTGCAAACCAACACTACTTTAAAGCACTAACAATGTGACAAGGGGCAGTGGTTTCCTGGTGGTAAAGGTGCTGGATCACTGATCCTGATGTTTGGGAGCTCAAACCCCAGTCACAAAGGGTGGTGACTGCCTGCTTGCCCCCATGTGCACTAACTGGGTTATCAAAGACCGGCCGTCTCTCACTGTCTGTGGTGAGAGGTTCATGTAAAAGAACCATTGCTGACTTTCAACAAGAGGAGCTGCATAGCCGTCAGCGTGTTTCGGCCCTGCGATGGCCTGGTGATCTGTCCAGAGTGTACTCTGCCCTCACTGGAGTCGGCTGGAATGGCCGCCAGCCTCCCCACGACCCTAATTGGGATTAAGCGGTTACAGAAGATGAATGATGAACAGTATAACTAATGGGTGTGGCTCTGAATGAGGCGGCAAAGTCTTTCAGGGAGATATTTCTAATATGGAGAACAGTGTGCCATGAATCGATGTTGCAATAACAGGTAACATCACGATAACTGTCATACGTCCGTTGTCAATTATGGGGATCGATTGATGGCGTGTGATTGACTTTCTGCTGATGCAGGTGTCATATAACTTCAGTTAATTGGTTAATTGGTCATCGGTCCTTTTCCTTAATTGAATATAGACTGATTAATTACAGCAGTTGTGCCAGTTATATTCATGACACTACATTAATGAGAAGTTATATGTCAAAGTCATGTTTCACATGCTAGCAACGCTAATAAGATTATAATATATTCAGCACACTGAAGCTTTGTGTGAGTGTGTAAGAGGAATGATAGAATCAGACAGAGCAGGAAAAATGAAAAAAGAAAAGGGAGAGAGAGAGACACAAGGTCTTTTGAAAAAGTCCCCCCCCCCCCCCCCCCGTGTGTGTGTGTGTGTGTGTGTGTGTGTGTGTGCGCGCGCACAATATTTTATAAATGTAAGTCTAGTATATAATGCTACAATCAATTCCCAGTGCATTACAGCATCACTGTACTTCTATATGATAGTTGGGTAAATGATAAAGAGAAAGATTGGACAGACAGGCACAGAGAGAGAGAGAGAGAGAGAGAGAGAGAGAGAGAGAGATGCTCTGTCCTTGGGTGAATATATGATTGGTAAATATAAAGGTCACAGGAAAAAATGTGCTACAAAATGTTTAAATATAACACACACACACACACACATACACTCTCTTGCGTGCGCACACACACGCACGCACACACACACACACACACACACTCTCTCTCTCTCTCTCTCTCTCTCACACACACACACACACACACAGTTCGCTGACAGGGTAGAAAAAAACAAAAGAATGAAACGAAGAGATATAAATGCACAAAGCACAAACAAGTGAATTATGCCCCCCCCCCCCATTGTTTTGTAAATGAAGTATACACATACACTTCACTAATATTCATATAGAGTCAGTACCTGTGAAGTGCTGTTAGGGTCAGTTATGTTCCGTACAGCAAATGGAGGTGTACACACCGCACTTGGGGCAGTTCTGATGGCTAGTCACCACATTTTATATTTAGTTATATTAAAGTTGTAAAGAAATTGTAATGAGGCAGTAATGAGGTGGTATTTAGGTTGTAATCAGAATGCAGCCATGAGGCGGGGGGCACTAACCAGTGTCTCTAACCCTTATGCCGGTCCCAAGCCCGGAGAAATGCAGAGGGTTGCGACAGGAAGGGCATCCGGCGTAAAACTTCTGCCACATTTCTCATGCAGACGATCAAAACAAAATTCATACCGGATCGGTCGAGGCCCGGGTTAAAAATGACTGCCATCAGTTCTGTCAACCAACAGGGTCCTGATGGAAATTAGACTACTGTTGGTCGAAGACGTCGAAGAAGGAGAGGCGGGAGGCGTGTCCGTTGCCAGAGAGAGAAGAGGAAAGGCGTGAGTCTAGGACTGAGAGTGGGGACTTTGAATGTTGGAACTATGGCAGGAAAAGATAGAGATGCAGAGGAGGAAGGTGGACATGCTGTGTGTTCAGGAGACCAGGTGGAAAGGTAGCAAGGCTAGAAGCTTAGGAGCAGGGTTTAAACTGTTTTATAATGGTGTGGATGGGAAGAGAAATGGAGTAGGAGTCATCGTGAAGGAGGGGTTTGTCAGGAATGTTCTAGAAGTGAAAAGAGTGTCAGACAGAGTGATGAGTCTCAAGTTAGAAATTGAAGGTGTGATGTTCAATGTTGTTAGTGCTTATGCTCCACAGGCAGGATGTGAGCCAGAAGAGAAGGAGAGATTCTGGAGTGAGTTAGATGAAGTGATGCAGAGCACCCCCAGAGGTGAAAGAGTGGTCATTGGTGCAGACTTCAATGGACACGTTGGTGCAGGCAACAGAGGGGACGAGGAAGTGATGGGCAGGTTTGGTATCCAGGACAGGAACACAGAAGGACAGATGTTGATAGATTTTGCAAAAAGGATGGAAATGGCTGTGGTGAATACTTTCTTCCAGAA
The DNA here is from genome assembly GCA_024760905.1 of Plotosus lineatus. Taxonomy (NCBI): domain Eukaryota; kingdom Metazoa; phylum Chordata; class Actinopteri; order Siluriformes; family Plotosidae; genus Plotosus; species Plotosus lineatus. The sequence goes on from CM045734.1 coordinate 64,137,824, forward strand.
GAGACAGGAGCATAGGGTGACTTATGAAAGCGGAGGTAGGAGCACACAGGTAGACGACATCTTGTGTAGACGATGTAATTTGAAGGAAGT
>CM045734.1:64142913-64195413 GCA_024760905.1 Plotosus lineatus
CCTGATTTGGTCTTTTATGTTAACCCATCGAGTCCAAAGTTGCTTGGGTTTTATAACACGACCAGGGATTTTGGCTGTTGTCTATGCTACAGGCTCTCCAACTTGTATTAAATACTATTTTGAAAGATAAAGAAATACATGTACAGTTTGACACAAGTTTATTTAAGAGAGTAAATCTCTATAAAACTATCATTACTTATTACTTATCAATGCATGATTTGTTCTACAGATGCTACCCTACTTACGAACATCCGGACATATGAACAGGGCTGTCCGAGGTCTAAAATGAAATGAAATTGAAGAACAAGTAGAAATAGAACTTGAATAAAATCTATAGAAAAATATCATAAATATAAGTATGAAATATGATTAAACATTATCCTGAGGTACACTTAATATTCGATTAGTTTTGTACTCTATTTACGCCAGCACAATGGATCTTGTGCAAAAACCCATGAACACTTATGGGTATGCGGACGATCACACCCTTAAGAACTCCTTTGGGACCATAAATGTTCAGTATGAAATACAAGCCAAATATCAACAGCAACAACTTGCAGTGTAGATTATAAAGTAGATGGACCAAAATCGTCTCAAAATGAATTTGGCTGAAACGGAGTTCATATACTTCGGCTCTCGGCAAAGACTTAGGAAGTGCAAGGTGACAGATATTAACATCAATGGTGAAAATGTTCAGAGAACACACAAGATTCAGTATTTTGGAATGATCCTGGAAGACAATCTCACTTTCTCGGAGCACATAACTTCAAAGTGCAAAAAGGCGATGTACAGTCTTCAATGCATAAAAAACATTAGACAAGTTCTGACTCAGGAAGTTTGTCAGACGTTGGTGCTGGAAACAGTCATTTCCTACTTAGACTATGCAAACGCTGTTTACACAGTAGGGCCTCGATATTCGCAGGGGTTCGGTTCCGGCCCCTCCCGCGAATGAAAATAATCCGCGAGTTCTGTACCCGAAAGTAAAGCCCCATGTATCATATGACATGCGCAAATGAGCCGGGGTGCGGCTAGCATTGAGCTACCATAGCATATTAGGTCAGGATAGGAGTTGAGAGTTCTCAGTTGCCCGAAGACTCCGATCTCATAGCTGTAGTAAGATCGACCGGTCATAGACAAGCATAGTGCAAAACATGAACAAATTAAAACGAACAAAGAAACAATTTGACCCTGAGAACTCCGCGACGTCGCCCTCTAGGCAGCGCCATCTTGGAGACGTCACGTTCAATGCAAAAGGACATGAAGCGTAATAAAGTTTATCCTTTTGGTATCGTTTGTTAAACATGCTACAGAACATAAAATCTCACGCACAAACATTCTAAACATTAACTTAGGCACTGCACTGGAATAATAATTGAAAAGGACTTTAATAAAACAGTTCAGAGGAAACTGTCGTTTCTTCAGGAGAAAGTCTAATTTCTTCAGAAGAGACATCCAGCGTTTTCTATCGCTTAGCCAGAGAAGACGCGCAGCGTTTCAGTGGCATCATAGAGCTTGACTGGTAATTAAAACACACTAAAAAAAGAGGCTTATTTACAACTTGTGCGCAAATGAGGAAAAGGGCGCGTTACATCATCTTAACCAATCAGCACGAAGGTGGACAGCCATTGGCTGAATTTGAGTAACATGTCAGTTGCTTGGCAGTCCGCGAATACTCAAACCGTGTGTGCAAAACCGCGAATAGTCAAGGGCCTACTGTATTGGCCTCCAGGACAAGCAACTGCAGAAACTACAGTGAGTCCAGAACTTTGCTTCCAAGCTTGTACTGCAGGCAGACAAACATACAAGTGCAGCAGCTGTGCTGGAAAAAGTTACATTGGCTCCCTATACGGCTTCACATTAAGCACAACGTCTTGAGTTTGATATGGAAGTGTCTTCATGGACAGTCTCCTGACTATCTCCGGTCAACATTGACATTTCAGGAATATCTCAGGGAAAACATACGTTCCAACCATCAGTATCTCAAGCTTAAGGTTCCATTTGTCTGCAGAGAAACATTCGCAGATCGTGCATTCAACATTCAACGTCACGAGACCTATCTGGTGGAATGAACTTCCGAACCATGTCAAGCAGTCAGAAACAGTCGATCACTTCAAGCGCGTCTTAAACACACATCCTTTTAGACAATTTTAAACTCATTCATTTGCATTTTATCTAGAAGTAGTTGTATTTTATACCATATTCAACGTAATAAGCGCCCTGCTCTAATAAGCCCCCCCGCCATGTTTTTTATCTTGCGTCTAATAACCGCCCATGTGTACTGGGAGCAAAATGGTAGATCAAACTTACCAATTTTATTCAGTCAGTCTCTGTAAAGGTAAAATGAGGCGTTCCCTGCCTATAAAAGTGAGTTTACACGGTATTTCAACACCCCCTGCCACTGGGGAATGTCTATAATGTTCGTCAGTAACAACACATTTGATTGTTCTGCCGTGCTTTAAAAAAAACAGGAAAATAGTTTGCTGTGTTCTCTTGGTAAATGTCCAACAACCGATGAACCATTCAAAACTGCTACAGCAAAACTATGGGATATTCTGAATGAATGGAGCGATGAGCCAGATATGGACATATCAAAAAGTTATGAAGAGTATTTTTCAGCCGATTCTCCTGTTCACTAACTTCATAAATATATTTTTCTTGCCATGTGCTAAAGTTGATATTCGTGTTGATTGGCTCATTTTACCGTGGAAAATGTTTACAGGAAAAGCACTGGGAGGGAAAAGTAAGGGAAGTAAAAGTAAGGGGTCTTTTATTTTGAATTAAAGCTGAAAAACAGAAAACAGCATTCATGTAAGTAGTTAGGTTGATACGACAAAATGAATAATACCAGTAAAACGCTTTTATTGCTCTGTTATTATTCATGTTTTCCACCTTGATGGTAATAAGCACTTACCGTTGCACTCCGCTGGTAACATTTTAATAAGCGCCCACCCACTCCAATTTTTTTAAGTGCCCTGGGCGCTTAACACGTTGAATACGGTATGCGTTTTTACCACTTTTAACCATTTTTTTCTCTTATGTTTATCAAAATCTCAAGTTTTTCTTTTTATGTTGAAAAGCGCCTTCGAAGATGTTTATCAAGATTGGCGCTCTATCAAATAAAACGTTTGAAGTATAAAGATTAGGCTCTGGCAGAGGGGCTGTTGCTGACAGACATGGGCAAATCGCAATGCGCACGCCTGATCCTACTCACCAATCTACCGTGCTATAAAGACGAGCAGCGTGCTCATCCCGATGCTAGAAGATTGTCCCTCTTCACCTCCCTGTTTTCCAGTGATCTCGCTGGCTCCTGGTTTCAGAGCCGTGCTCGACCGGTTCCAGCTCTGTAGTTCCCTGTATCTAAAGTTTACGTGTTTCTCCTCGTCACTAGCAGTGACTACGTTTTTCCCCCTGCTCAAGTGCCTCCCCTGTAACAATAAAGTCTCTCCGTGTTCATCCTACTCTGTCTCCTGCATTTTGGAGCCAGCTGAAAGTTCATGACATCACAGTTATCTTGATAAGTTATGGTGCATTTATCTTTGCACCTTGTACCAATAAATGATAAATTCAATAGAATGAAATATGATTATGCAGAGAGAGAGAGAGAGAGAGAGAGAGAGAGAGAGAGAGAAATGCAGCCATGAGGTGGGGGGGCACTAACCAGTGTCTCTCCCCCTTATGCCGGTTCCAAGCCCAGATAAATGCAGAGGGTTGCGACAGGAAGGGCATCCGGTGTAAAACTTGTGCCACATTAAAAATGCAAATGGTCAAAAGAAAATTCAGACCGGATCGGTCGAGGCCCGGGTTAACAACGACCGCCATCAGTGCTGTCAACCAACAGGGTGCTGATGGAAATTGGACTACTGTTGTTCGAAGAAGGAGAGGCGGGAGGCGTTTCCGTAGGCAGAGAGAGAAGAGGAAAGGCACGAGTCGAGGACTGAGAGAAATTGAATGTGTGATGTTCAATATTGTTAGTGCTTATGCCCCACAGACAGGATGTGAGCTAGAAGAGAAGGAGAGATTCTGGAGTGAGTTAGATGAAGTGATGCAGAGTACCCCCAGAGGTGAAAGAGTGGTCATTGGGGCAGACTTCAATGGACATGTTGGTGCAGGCAACAGAGGGGACGAGGAAGTGATAGACAGGTTTGGTATCCAGGACAGGAACACAGAAGGACAGATGTTGATTGATTTTGCAAAAAGGATGGAAATGGCTGTGGTGAATAGTTTCTTCAAAAAGAAACAGGAGCATAGGGTGACTTATGAAAGCGGAGGTAAGAGCACACAGGTAGACTACATCTTGTGTAGGCGATGTAATTTGAAGGACGTCGGTGACTGCAAAGTAGTAATGGGTGAGAGTGTTGCCAAACAGCATAGGATGGTGGTGTGCAGGATGATGCTGATGGTGAGAAAGGTGACAAAGGCAAAGGCAGAGCAGAAGACAAAGTGGTGGAAGCTGAAAAAGGAAGAGTGTCGTGTTATCTTCAAGGAGGAGTTGAAACAGGCTTTGGGTAGTCAGGAAGTGCTTCCAGATGACTGGATAACCACAGCCAATGTGATCAGGGAGACCGGCAGGAGAGTACTTGGTGTGTCCTCTAGAAGGAAAGTAGATAAGGAGACTTGGTAGTGGAATGAGGAAGTGCAGGAGTGTGTACAAAAGAAGAGGTTAGCTAAGAAGAAGTGGGACACAGAGAGGACTGAAGAGAGTAAACAGGAGTACAGGGAGACACAGCGTAAGGCGAAGGTAGCGGTGTCAAAGGCCAAACAGAGGGCGTATGATGACTTGTATGATAGGTTGGACAGTAAGGAGGGAGAAAATGATTTATACAGGTTAGCACAGCAGAGAAATAGAAATGGGAAAGACGTGCAGCAAGTTAGAGTGATAAAGGACAAAGAGGGAAATGTATTGACTGATGACAGAAGTGTGCTGGGAAGATGGAAAGAGTACTTTGAAGAGCTGATGAATGAGGAAAATGAGAGAGAAAAAAGAGTAGAAGAGGTGACCATTGAGGAGCAGGAAGTCGCAAAGATTAGTAAGGGAGAAGTGAGGAGGGCATTGAAGAGGATGAAGAGTGGAAAGGCAGTTGGCCCCAATGACATACCAGTTGAGGTATGGAAGTGTCTAGGGGAGGTAGGAGTAGATTTTCTGACAAGAATATTCAACAAGGTCTAAGAAAGTGAGCAGATGCCGGAGGAATGGAGGAGAAGTGTGCTTGTGCCCTTTTTTAAGAACAAGGGAGATGTACAGAGTTGTGACAACTACAGAGGGATAAAGTTGATGAGCCATACAATGAAGTTATGGGAAAGAATAGTGGAAGCAAGACTAAGGGCAGAGGTCAGCATTTGTGAACAACAGTTTGGTTTCATGCCAAGAAAGAGCACCACAGATGCAGTGTGTGCTTTGAGGATGTTAATAGAGAAGTACAGAGAAGGTCAGAAGTAGCTGCACTGTGCTTTTGTGGATCTGGAGAAAGCATATGACAGGGTGCCGAGAGAAGAACTGTGGTATTGTATGAGGAAGTCTGGAGTGGCAGAGAAGTATGTTAGAGTGGTGCAGGACATGTATGAGAGATGTAAGACAGTGGTGAGGTGTGTTGTCGGTGTGACAGAGACAAGGTGGTGGTATGACTGCATCAAGGGTCAGCTCTCAGCCCCTTCTTGTTTGCTATGGTGATGGACAGGCTAACAGACGAGGTGAGACAACAATCTCCATGGACTATGATGTTTGCAGATGACATCGTGATCTGTAGTGAGAGCAGAGAACAAGTGGAGGAAAATCTAGAGAGGTGGAGGTATGCCCTGGAAAGGAGGGGAATGAAGGTTAGGCTCAGTAAGACAGAATACATGTGTGTGAACGACAAGGACCCAAGAGGAACGGTGAGGTTACAGGGGGCAGAGATAAGGAATGTGGAGGATTTTAAGTACTTGGGCTCAACAATCCAGAGCAATGGAGAGTGTGGAAAAGAGGTGAAGAAGCGCATGCAGGCAGGTTGGAATGGATGGAGAAAAGTGTCCGGTGTGATGTGTGATAGGAGAGTATCGGCAAGAATGAAGGGAAATGTGTACAAGACGGTGATGAGGCCAGCGATGTTGTATGGTTTAGAGACAGTGGCCCTGGGGAAAAGACAGGAGTCAGAGTTGGAGGTAGCAGAGATGAAAATGTTGAGGTTCTCTTTGGGAGTAACGAGGATGGATAGGATCAGAAACGAGTACATCAGAGGGACAGCCCACGTAAGATGTTTTGGAGACAAAGTCAGAGAGGCTAGATTGAGATGGTTTGGACATGTACAGAGGAGGGATAGTGAGTATATTGGTAGTAGGATGCTGAGGTTGGAACTACCAGGCAGAAGGCCCAGAGGAAGACCAAAGAGAGGATTTATGGATGTGGTGAAGGCGGACATGAAGGTCGTTGGAGTAAGAGTAGAAGATGCAGAGGATAGGGAGAGATGGAGGCAGATCATTTGCTGTGGCGACCCCTGAAGGGAACAGCCGAAAGAAAAAGAAGAAGAAGGAGAGAGAGAGAGAGAGAGAGAGAGAGAGAGAGATTGTACACAGTACAAACTCGTACAGGTTACCTATACAAGCTGGATGGCTGTTCATTAGATGAATTTGTTCGTAAGTCGTTACAACGCATTCTTTAGAGGGGAAGAAATCATCTAATGAATGGCCGTCCGGAACGTAACTCGTTTGTAAGTTGGGGAGCATCTGTAATCGGTTACCACACATCCAGATGTGGTACCTGGGAAGCTGGTTAGTATTACTGGGTTTTAATTTACTCTGTGTTGTGATAGTGAGTGATGGTGTTACAGTGTGTGTGTGTGGATGGTAAGTTTGTTAAGTGAGTATTATTGTGTGTGTTTGTATGTGTGTGTGTGTGTATTATAGTGATAATGTTGCAATGTGTGTTACCATGTGACTGCATGTGTATGAATGTGACTGTGTGTGTGTGTGAGTGAGTAAGATGGAGTTTATTGAAGTCAGAGTAAAGTTGTTCTTCCACATTTCTCAAATTCATAAACCGTTAATACAGAATTATACACAACCAGTCAGTGAAATCTCAGATCCTCAGGTTCTCTGAAGGTTCCACTTCTGTTCTGAGTTTTTTGGGTTCTTATTTCTTCGTTGTAACCTCTCACCTTGGTTCCATGCATCTCCTGTACACTCCTGTGGTAATGACTTTCAGCAGTTCCATGTTTACACACCTTAGTGTTCCACATCTCAGTGATGTAATGGAGTCAGAGCTGTTTTAAGTCATGTAGGAAAATCAGGGGCATTGATTATTGAGAGCCGTGTTTAAACCACGAAACGTGATTGGTCAGTTGCATGGTCAGTAAGACTGCCTCCTGCAAAAGTGGGTGTGCATTAGTTCTGATTATTCACACAATGTACAGACAGTAAGGAAAGCGGAGTCTGAGTAATGTAATGTAAATTCTTTCACATGTATGTTTGTGTTGTATATATGTTTTGTGCAAGTTATACATTATCTATGTATTTATGTAAAGTTGGAGCATTGCAAGTTGCGAGCACTTTATTATGTAGCACCGGAGCATCATAGCATCTCACTGTCACAGTTTCATTCTTCTATAAACACTCAAGTTCGAGGGATTGTGTCACAGTAGCTGAGCAGTAACACTGTAACCAAGGCAACCATAGATAAGTCCGCCTCCTGGTGACCGCTGTAAAGAACAGCATGAGGGATCCAGCTCCAGTTTCTTATTGTAACTGGGGGGTGGGGGGAGTCCATCAAAATTAATGTTTATTCAAATATCACATTTAACTGTGAGATGCATCGCTTCAGTTCTGTTCAGGTTTTCTAACGCTCGCGTTCATTCTTGCCCCACTGAACAGAATTATGGGATTGCCGACTTCTCCTTCTTCAAATTTGTCCAGCTGTCTTCTCAGTGCCACTGACCTCATCTCTCTCTCTCTCTCTCTCTCTCTAACTCTCTCTCTTTCTCTATCTCTCTCCCCCTGTTACTCTGTTTCTCCACCTCTTTTACTCGCTCTCTCTCTTACTCTGTCTCTCCTCTCTCTCTCTCTCTCTCTCTCTCTCTCTCTCTCACACACTTTACTCTCTCTCCACCTCTCTTTCTCTCTCTCTCTCTCTCTCTCTCTCTCTCTCTCCCCCTCTGGTTCTGTCCCCCCTTACAATCTCTCTCTAACTCTGTCTCTCCCCCTCTCTCTTACAGTCACTCTCTCTTACTCTGTCTCTCTCTCCATCACTCTTACTCTGTCTCTGTCTCTCTCCCCCTCTCTTGCTCTCTCCTTGCTCTCTTTCTTACTCTGTCTATTACCTCCATTTCACTGGAGCGCGGCAGACTTGCGGAAGCAAAACCATAGTTATCCTACAACTTTCCGTAGTTATTCCGTCATCTTCCGTGTCCTTCCGTACGATTCCGAAGGTGTTCCTCCTCTTCCATCAGGCCAAAATTTTCCACGAACGTGCTTTTGAACATGTTCCGCAGTCATTCCGCAAACGTTCCATCATTTCCGCAAACGTTTCGTGATCGTTCCTTTTATTCCGCAAGTCTTCCGTAAACGATCCGCAAACATTCCGCAAACGTTCCTCCTCTTCCCAGGTGGTTATGAGCGACGATGGAACGTTTGCGTTCGTCTTCGGAAACACATGGAATACTCTCGGAAGAGGCGGAATACACTCAAGATAATAGACAAACAATGCATAATCTAAGCGGAACGTTGACGGAACGGTGGCGAAACGTTTGAGAAATGGTCTCGGAAAGCACGAAAGACTGTTGGAACACTCACGGAAATCACTTTCTGTATAAATAGGCGTGCGAGATAAAGAGCCATTCACTTCCCATTCAACCATCAAGTGAGACACCACAATGCCGAAATTCAAAAAAAAGACAGCGACCAAGAGGCCATGGCCACCAGTGCAGGAAGGCCAACCTGAGAAGCCATCCCAGGACGCCGAGGTAGATGATGAGCTGGATGTTGTTTCTGCCGATGTCATAGCGGAGATTAAAAAGGCTCGCCTGTACATTAAGCTGACTGACGAGGAGGAGCAGTCCATGGTCGAGTTTATTCGGGACAATGAGTACCTGTATAATAAAAAACTCCGCGCCTGGACGAACAAGGCACTGAAGGCCAAGCTGTAGTCTGATCAGTCCATGCACATGGGAAAGAGCGAGATGGAACTGAAACAATGGTTCCACAGCGTGCGCACAAGGCTGGGCAAGCTTCGACGGTGGAAGTCGGCCAATCTGATATAATATGTCACAGACAGACCAGTGGATCTTTGACAGCTTCAGCTTTCTCTGCCCTCACATAGTAGAGGTACAGCAGAGGAATCTGGTCTCTCTGAAGGTGAAAGTTGCTGCTGCTGCAACTGGTTCCGGTGGCTCAACACCCACTACTGCTGGAGGAATTCCACCTCAATTACCGCCGGCCAGTTCACAGGACAGTGTGAACACAACGCCGTTCAGCGCCCCTGACACAACTCCTGCCACCGCAGCATTCACGGCCACCTCAGGCAGCTTTGAAGCTTCAGCGACCACCAGACAAGACGATTGAGCAGACGCAGACCGTATTCTGGCAGCAGCCAAACAGCTGGTGCAACAGAGGAAGGTGCCTCGCATGGCTGACGACTTCGAGAGGGTGAGTTTTACCAGTTGGGCGTCAGCTGTGCTCCAAAATCTCCTGAAGCCACTTTACAAGCACACAAAGCTTAAAATCCAGGAACTGCTTAATGATTGCCTGGACAGGGCTGATTCCGCAGCAAGAACTGTCACCTCCAATGCAGCAGCTGGCCCAGCAGCTCCAGCCTCCTCTGCAACAGCAACAACACCACCAGCAGTGGACACCACCACCACCAGTGGCAGCAGCAGCAGCACCACTGGCCACCCCCACTGACCCCGTTGATCACGCAGCTGCCAGTTCCACTCGTGTCTATTTGGGGACCTCAAAATGCGAGGTGCTCTCCGCTGTGCGAAACAGTGACGTGACATTGAAAATAGATGTATAGCTTTAAATGCGCGAGATTTATTCATCTGTTTTTGTTTTACCTTATGGCTTTTTTTTGTATTTTTATTTAAATGACAGTGAAATTATGTATTCGTTATTCTGTTAAGAAAGGCCACCTGATTTATCTGAAAGCCAGATACAGTCATCAAAACCGCCATATCTGGCTTGCGAGCCATAGGTTTCCGACCCCTGATATATATATATATATATATACTAGTGTGTGTGTGTGTGTGTATATATATATATATATATATGTATGTGGCTCCCAGAGGATTAGATTTTAAAATATATCTTTTTTTTGGCTCTCTTCGTCAAAAAGGTTCTCGACCACTGATTTACTACATTTAAAATATTGTAAATTATTTACATATAGTACTACAAACACATGGTAAATTTCACATTTATTGTATATTATCAGGGATAGGGGCAGTGGTGGTATAGGGCGCTAGATCGCTGATCCAAAGGTTGGGGGTTCAAGTCCCACTCTCCACAAGGTTGTCACTGTCCCCCCCAGTGCAGCTAACTGGGTTATCAAAGGCAGGCCATGTCTCTCACTGTCTATGGTGAGAGGCATGTAAAAGAACCATTGCTGACTTTCGTAAAGAGTAGGCTGCAAAGCCGTCAGCGTGTTTCTGTCCCTTGCTAAAGGGTTGTGACAGGAAGGGCATCTGACGTAAAAACCTCTGCCAAATCAAACGTGCCAATCAGATGATTCGCTGTGGCGACTCCTGAGTAAAAGGGAAAAAGCCGAAAGGAAAACAGACAGAATGGTTTTCAGAATGGACATTTTTTCAGAATGGACTTTTTGTAAGTCAAATGGGTAATTTTTGAGATCCGGTGTAAAAATCTGGCGGGGGGGGCTGTCATCACTGGTCATATTATATCCAAATCCAAATACGCGAGGTGCTACCCTCGTTTTGTTGATCTGTGTGCTTGTTGATATTGCCTAGTGGAGTGAAACACGGCTGGTTCTGGTTAATTGCACGTGTCAGGCATCGTAATATGATTTGCCAGTCTGGTCATCTTGCTGTGGGCCCGTGGCACAGAGAACAAATATCAGATCATCAACAGAAGTGATTGAGCAGCATCTGGTGAATTTTGACGTCGTCGAAGAAGCAAGAAAAGCGGCAATTGGTTGTTCAGAAATGAGGTCAACCACGAGTTACTGTCCAACCATGAGCATGTTTCTGTGGGAATTCTACTGTAACAAAATTTTTCCTTTTTGAGATTTTGGAAGTGTTTGTCTTCAGCAGCACCTACCACAAAAATGTGTTTCTGACCGCAGTATGTCTTAGATTTAGTCAAATTTGTGTTTGTTTATGAAAATGCCAGTGTTTAAAGTTATTGAACGCAAGGATAAACATCTCGTCAAGGAACTAGGCCAGAGTTTTAAGAATAAATTTAGATGTGCATGGCTGGAGAAAACAGGTAAGATTAGCTCAATTGGTACTGGGTCAACCGGCACCGAGCTTATACTCGCGGACTTTATCAGAAAAGTAGACGTGACCAGGAAAGTTTTGTACACATACTGTGACGACTTAATCTACTCTGGATCCAAAGGCTGTGTTGCTGTTGAGAACCATGCCAGAAGTAAAAAGCATATAGATAAGGTGACACTGAGGAAAACCAACTATACATTGTCAAGTGCTTTACAGAACCATTTCTTACTTGCTGATCATATATGAAACACACTTGGGAGACTCCTACTGTACAAATGTATTAGTTGAGGGATAGATGTAGCTGAAACATGGCTTATACTCAGTGCTGTAGTGGTGAGTACACGCCGTGTACCCACTTGTTTTAGTGGCTGAGTTGCGTGTACTGACTTAATTTGGTCAACTTTATCGTTGATCAATGTAAATTTCTGAGGCTGTGTAAATAAAAAGCAGAGATGAAGTGATAAATAATTTCAAAGCCAAAGCCGCACCCTCCCCGCGCGCCACACACCTCGGTCGCTTTGCTGCCATCGTGTACGCACTTATTTTTTGACCACTACTTTGGGCATTTGGCTAATCAAGGTGAAGTAAAATATTTTATCATATTTTTCACAAGGTTCTCTTTAAAAATATTCCTTCCAGGAGACATCAATTAAGCTCCTTTTTGTAAGTTTCACCCCAAACCTTTTGGGGGACTTCGCCCCCCCTGAACCCCCAAGCACAGGCGCTGCCCCCACACCTGTGCAGGGGACCTAGGCCTTGACCCCTGCCAATTTTTCATCCTTTTCCATAAAGGCCTGTTCTCATCCCTGTATTATACAGATATTAACAAATTACAGACGCTCTCCAACTTACGTTTTTAATTGGTTCCGGACCGCCGAACGTAAGTTGAAAGTGAACGTAAGTTGTTACAATGACGTATGACGTGTGACGTATGATGCTCATACTGTACTATACATCCATAAATACTCATATCTCATAAAACACCCCTAAATCAACTATTATAAACATAACATTGTAAAATAATATCAAATAATATAAACATTAATTTCAAATAAGTCAACTTATTTATACTGAGTCACTTTACATGAAGCTTAAAACAGCAAATCAACGCTTACAATATATGAGGTGCTCGATACCAAAAATAGTGTACTTGCAAAAGTAGTGTACTTCCTGTGGGTTATACAGACTTCAGGTCTTTCAAGTGCACAAGGGTGCCGTTGAACTCGTTTAGAACACAGCCTGCACTGATGTGAATCCCAGCAAAGCGGAGAGTTCTTTCTTTTGTGTAAGCAAGTAATCTTTATTCAAGAGATGCATACAAGGAACAAGTACAAATCCTAATGAATATTAATATAAAAATAAGTGTACACTCTTCAGATTCTGCTAAAAGAACATAAATATCTGTAATTCTGTAATTTATGGATTCGGGTTTTCATCCATTTTACAACTCTTTGCTTAACTGAGTATGCATTAGATTGTGCCGATCTGAGCAGATAGTTAATTCATCTCTGTGTATGAGACTTGTACCCATGCTATACACTCAGTCTGTAGTTTGTAAACAATGAATGCAGCGTCATTACGTTAGCGTACTACGTAGGTTAGTTTAAACTCAAAATTTGCAAAAAAAAACAAAACGGATTAACTAAGTCGGGGAGCATATGTATAAACATTCAACTTTTAAACAGCTTGTAAGCTATAAACACACATTTTGCAATATGTTGTAAACATGGTTTACATTATAATTATATTGTAAATTACAAACATATTGATGTTAAAAATTTTAAACTTTAATATAGAAAAGATTCAAGAACAACAAACAATTACATCAACAACACCAAAATACAGCATATTACAAAAAACTGACACATTGTCCATTGTCACACCTTCTTCTGGCTTTTGGCATACGGCTGCCAAGAGACTTTTCCAACCTCACTGTTCAAATAGAGCTTCAGGTGTTCTCTCTGTCTCTTTGCCTCTACAGTGTCTCTGTTGGGATCCACCACATGTTCCAGATCATGCATATTTGCAGTTGCACGCCAGTGTCCTGGAATAATGTTGTGTTCATCATCTTCTAGGTCCAAAGCTGCATCCTGGGTGACGATGTATCGCATTCTCATGATGTTGTGAAGACCGACAGCAGCTTCAATCATAAGTCTGACTACATCGGGCCCTTGTTGAAGTGTAGACAGCAAGAACTGCCATTGGTTGGCCAAGATGCCAAATGCATTCTTAACCACTCGATTTGCCCTGGATATCCTGTAGTTGTAAGCCAGTTCTTCCTCTGTAAGGGCTCGCCTGGAATATGGCTTCATGAGGTACTTCCTGAGTGCAAAAGCATCGTCACCAACAATGAAATATGGCATGTCCCTGTCGTCTTGGGGCAAAGGCTCTGATGTGGGGAAGTTGATGGTTTCATTTTCGATGCACTCTCTGAGCTCCGAGGCATTGAATATCTGGGCATCAGACATGTGGCCCATCCTGAAGTCTACCAGTGCCAGCAGAACAATGGAGAAAAATCCCTTGTAATTATGATAGAGGCCTCCTGAAGATGGTGGCTTTTGAATGGCGATGTGTTTCCCATCCAAGGCTCCAATGGCATGAGGCAGGTTCCACTTCTCCTTGAATTCCCAGCTGAGTGTTTTCCATTCTTGGGCAGTATTTGGACACTGTACGACCTCTTATCTGTAGTGGTCGGTGATGGTCTGACAGACCTCTGGGAGGAAACTTGTGATGGTGTGACGACATACCCTGAAGTTGTAGGCCAGCGTGGGATACTTGTTGCCCGAGGCCAGATGACACAAGGTGACGGCTAGTTTCAGACCAGGACTGAGTGCGCTTCTAAAGTTAGCGTTCTTCTTGGTCAGTCAAGGAGCCAAAGCCATCAGCAACTCGTCGAACAGTTCAGGTGGGACCCGGAGGTAGTTAAAGAAAGACTGCTTGTCTTCGATATGGAGCTCCTCCATGAGGTTGTAAAAACTTCCAAGGCCAATTCTTCTTTCCACCCTCAGCCATGGACGTACCCAGAAGTGTTTGGGTGTGTATCTCCTTTTTTTTCTGGTTGTCCTCTGCGGTCGTCTCGTTGCATCTTCATCTAGTTCTATTGGTGAAGCAACAGCAGCACGTGGAGTAGTTCCATGTCAGCCATTTCTCTGTGCTTGTCCGTTTTTGGAGAGCTTTTTGGTATTTCCAGTACTGGGTTGATTGGCAGAATGGCCTTCTGTGGTGGAATCCGTGTATTTATAGGTGGAATCAGGAGCAAATCCTTTGATCTTTGATGATTTTTCCGTGTTGAAACGTAGTTATGCCGGCTATTCCTCAGTCATTCCTCGCTCATTCCGTGTTGAACGTGAACGTTCCGCTTTTATTCTGCATGTTCTGAGATCATTCCGTGGATCTTCCTTCTGAAAAGGAGTAATTCCGCGGTTATTCCATAAACGTTCCACCCTTTCTGTGAACGTTCCGTAAATTATCCGAGGGTCTTTCGTTGCTCTCCGCACTGGTTCCGAAGGTGATCTGAGTGATTTTGCGCATGTATTCTGACATTGTGCCGCAGTCTTTCCGTGTCCTTTCCGCACATTCCGTGATCGTTCCGAGGGTGTTCCAAAGGTGCAATTTTACTTTTACTGTATCTCCCCCTCTCTCTTACAGTCTCTCTCTGTGTCTCTCTCTCTCTCACTCTCTCTCTCTGTCTCTCTCTCTCTCCTGCTCTCCCCCTCTCTCTTTCTCTCGCTTCCTCGCTCTCTATCTTACTGTCTCTCACGCCCTCTCTCTTACTGTGTTTCTCTCTCTCTCTCTCTCTCTCCCCCTCTCTCTTACTGTATCTCCCCTTCTCTCTTACAGTCTCTCTCTCTCTCTCACTCTCACTCTCTCTCACTGTCTCTTACTCTGTCTCTCTCTCTCTCTCCTGCTCTCCCCTCTCTCTTTTTCTCTTTTTCTCTCTTACTGTGTTTCTCTCTCTCTCACTCCCTCTCTCTTACTGTGTTTCTCTCTCTCTCTCTCTCTCTCTCTCTCTCTCTCTCTCTCACTGTCTCTCCTCCTCTCTTACTGTCTCTCTCCCTCTTCGCTCTCTCTCTCTCTCTTACTTTCTCTTCACCTCTCGCTCTCTTTCTTACTGTCTCTTACTCTTTCTCTCTCCCTTCTTGCTTATTCTGTCTCTCCCTCTCTCTCACTCTGTCTCTCCACTTCTCTTACTCTCTCTCTCTCTCTCTCTCTCTCTCTCTCTCTCTCTGAGAGAGAGTGATTGAATACAGAGATTAATGAAGGATTGAGTGTGATGTGAAATGTGCATCTGATTGACATTCATGTTTTTCTTTGTTTTCAAATCCACCCTGAGGTTCTTGATTGAATTGAAAATATTTACATCATTGTGCTCCTGAGTTCTGGATTGCGATGAGACGGAAGGCGCCGAGATCTGGCTTGCGGTGAGACGGAAGGCGCCGAGGTCCGGCTTGCGGTGAGACGGAAGGCGCCGAGGTCCGGCTTGCGGTGAGACGGAAGGCGCCGAGGTCCGGCTTGCGGTGAGACGGAAGGCGCCGAGGTCCGGCTTGCGGTGAGACGGAAGGCGCCGAGGTCCGGCTTGCGGTGAGACGGAAGGCGCCGAGGTCCGGCTTGCGATTGGTCTGAGGCTGATTAATGTAGAACAGCAGCAGACTGTAGTGCAGGTTTAACTTCATGCCGCTTCTCATTTTCATAGTGACAGAATAATCCCGGGGTATTTATGGGGTATTTGGTACCTGTCTACAGTTCGGCGTATCGCAGGAGTTACCCTCTGTGTGCAAAAGTGCTGTTGGAGAAGATGTTTGTCAGATGGAAAGAAGGAGTCTCCAGTGTCAATGGTGTATTGCAGTCAGAGATAAAACTCTAACTGTAAGATTTTTAAAATTTATACTTCTTTTTTTTATGGTCACTTGAGAAATTCATTTTTTTGTGCTCAACCTAAAAGAGAGAATGAAGCGTGAAGATGAACGAACGAGTGTTTATTGCTCTTATAATATCAGACACATAACACACTGACATTACTGAACAGGAAATAGACATGTACTGTATACCACCCACGCACAGCCATGACATCACTAAGTACGGTCCTGGGTGAGGGCATGGTCAGCTCGCAAATTCTTTGCAGGGCCAACACACACAACTAGTCACACTCACTCTCGTACCTAAAGGCTATTTGGACCCACCAGTTCATGTACTGTGCATTTGTTTGTCGTGTGTGAGGAAACTGAAGTACTTGGAGGAAATCCGCACAAGCAAGGGAGAACATGCTTAGAAACATCCCGAACCTGGGAATCGAACCCAGGACCTTTTTGCTGTGAGACGGATATGCTAACCACGACACCACCCAGCTGTTCACATGTAGAAACATATAGATATGAAACATAATTAAATATAGAAATAAATGTGTAAATATTAAAGTACACCAATTAGGTAATGAATGTTAACAAGTCATGGAGTAAAAAGAATTAAAACAATCAGAGATGATGTGTTAGAGGAACAGACACTCCGCCCCTTTACACCTGTATGTCAGTCGGTCTTTTAATGACGTTCTCTCTCTCACTTTCACACACACATTCACTCATATTTACACACACATTCACACAAATATTCACTCACATTTGCACACACACGCGCATTCACTCACATTTACACGCACACACACACACACACACACACACACACACACATTCACTCACACACACGTATTCATTCACATTTACGCACACACATTCGCTCACATTTACACACACACACACACACACACACCCACACAGTAAACAGAGTTACCCTGTGTGTATAAAAGTGCTGTTGGAGTAGATTTATTGATTTATCAGGATTAGAGCACTTCAGTCCCGAATGTTTACACCTTTATTAAACTCTATTCTTCACCACTTCAATCTATATTAATAACAGTAATGTCCTGTACACTCCAACATCACAAATCATGTGCAGGTGATGATTTTTATTTCATTTCAGCACCAACTGGAACTCACAACGTCTTCACACTTCGTGTACAGCACTCGTGTACAGGGAAACCCTCAGAGAACCTTCAGTGGTGTTCAGCAACTGTCATAATTGAGGCACTTTGATCAAAAACCCCATAAATCACTTACTTATGGTGTTTTTTTTATCTCAGTACCTCAAGTAAGCTTCTAATTCAGCATGTATTCATTAATTGGATTTATTTTAAAGAAGAGATGATTTGATTTAATTTGATGATTCTACTTTTAATGTCACAGCTGGAGAAAGATCTAAACCGTAATCTCCTCACTGGATGTTTTTTATGTTTGTTCTGTTTTTCACTATTAAGTAATCATTCATCGTCTGTTTCACAGATAAGTAAAAATATGGTACATAAATCTTTTCTCAGCTTCATTAAGATTAAAATCTGCGAGAGCTCTGCCCTGATCCAGACTGAAGTGATACAAAACTTTAACACTTTTTAATTTTAAAAGATTCTTTAAGCAGGGCACGAAATTAGAGCCGGCCCCCCAGCATTTGCCGGCATTTTTTTTTGGGAGGTCGGGAAAAATCCAACCCAAATCCGGCCCCCGTGTCAGGCAGAAGACCTTTTTCAGTAAAATGAACAATCCACCTTCACTTAAGATATGACACTTCACTGAAAGCTCCTTACCAGAAGCTAGAGAAGATGCAGGGCATTTGAGTGACATCATATGTTTTTTTCTTCACATGCGAACATGCCCTGCCCATCGCTGCTGCTATTTAAGCAGGATGGACTCGATAATGAGAAGTTGAGCTTCTTCCAGGGAATTCTTGTTAGACACGTAGTCATGCCAGTTGATGTTCAGGATGGAGCATAGGCACCGCTGATGGAAGCGTTCAAGGAGTCTCACTTGTCTTCTGTACAGTGTCCAGGCTTCTGCAGTGTATATGAGAGTAAGGATAACAATGAGTCTGTAAAGTTTGATTTTAGTAGTTCGCCGAAGTGAGGGGTTGCTCCAGACTTGCTTGGAAAGTCTACCTAAGAAGATGGAGAAGAGTGAGGGTGCAAGCACGCAGCCTTGCTTTGACACCATTGGACATTGGGAAGCTGTCAGAGAGGGTGCCATTGTGCTTCACCTGACCATTTTGGCCCTCGTGGAGCTGGCGGATGATTGTGAGGAACTTTGGTGGGTGGGCAGCCCAGGCGGGCAAGTATCTTCCATAGACCGTCCCTGCTCACGGTGTCAAATGCTGTCGTCAGATCGATCAATGCAACAAATAGGCCCATGTTCTGCTCTCTGTATTTCTCTTAGATTTGATGGAGTACAAACATCATGTCGGTGGTTCCTCTGTTGGCTCTAAAAACCACACTGGCTTTCAGGGATGAAGTCTTCAATGACGGGGGGAATGAGTCTGTTCAGGAGAACGTGAGCAAGCACTTTACCTGCTATGGACAGGAGTGCAATACCACGATAGTTTGAGCAGTCTGATTTCTCCCCTTTGTTTTTGTACAGCGAGATGATGACTGCATCCTTGAGGTTCTGTGGAAGAATGCCCTGTTCTCAACAGGAGTTGAACATTTCCTGCAGTCTGCAGACCACAACCTCACCACAATGCTGGTAGATCTCAGCTGGGATCCCATCCGATCCCAGGGACTTCCCAGGTTTCATTTGACTAATGGCAGTTTTGATTTCTTTCACTGTGGGAGGGTCATCAAACTCACACTTTGACTTGATGATGGGGATCTTCCTGGTGGAGGAGTTTGCCAGTTTACGCTGGTCACTGAATAGGCCCCCAAAATGTTCAGCCCAGTGAGTCATGATCGACTCTTTATCAGTGTGAAGAGTGGTTCTGTCTGCAGAAAGGAGTGGGGCTTGAGTTTGTTAGGAGGGGCCATAGGTGGCTTTCAAAGCTTCAAAGAAGAAGCTAGTGTCCCCAATGTCTGCTTACAGTTGTCTTTTCTGCCATTGCTACCCACAAGTCATTTTGCATGGTTCTTAGGCTGGCCTGCAAAGTGCTACAAGCTTTTCTTTATGCCGCCTTGGGGGTATGGTCAACAGGCTTGGAAAAGAGGTGGATGTAGCAGGAGCGTTTCTTGTCCAGGAGATCTTGGATGGCTGGGTTAGACTCATCAAACCAGTCTCTGTTCGATCTGACCGAGAAGCCGAGTGTTTCTGCTGTAGTTTCTTGGACTGCGGTCTTGAAAACCTGCCATTGAGTGTTTGGGTTAGGGTTCGGTGGGTGCTGCAGCCTTTCCGCTAGCTTGGCCTAGGAGACTGCTTCTATCTCTGGTTGTTGGAGTCAGTGCTCCAGGAGTTTCTTGGTTTGTGGACCTTTCTCCTTGGGAGGTGGCTTGAAGGTGAATGCAAGCTTTGCACGCACAAGTCTGTGATCTATATAACAGTCTGCACTGGGCATGACTCTGGTGTGCAGGGCATCTCTGGTGTCACTATGGTGAACTAGGATGTAATCCAGTGCTTTGAGAGAGGGTGATGCCACATAGTTTTGAAGCAATCTTGCTGTGGGAACAGTGTGTTAGTCATGGTTAACTGTTGTTGGGAACAAAACTGCAGGAGCAAGCGCCTGTTGTCATTGCAGTTGCCAAGACCGTGTTTGCCATGGACTCCTTTCCACAGTTGGGAGTCACTACCAGCCCTGGCTTTGAAGTTGCCGAGGATGATCAACTTGTCCTTGGGATCTATACTTGACGGTGTGCAGATCACCATAGAAGGCCTCCTTAGCAGCCGTGTCCGCTTGAAGCGTTGGGCTGTAGACACTGAAGACAGTGACAAACTTGTCCCCTTGGATAAGTCGAAGGGATATGATATGGTCAGAATGACCTGTTGATAGTGCATGAAACTTGTTGGCAATGTCACTCTTTATCGTGAAGCCGACTCCTGACTGGCGATGTTCTTCCTTTTAAATTTCAAACAAAGCTGTTTTAATTTAAATTACACGAGAGCAAGCGGTATATTTAAAAAAATAAAATAATGTACGAAAACACGTTATATAGTTTCAGTTGAAAGCCAGCTGAGCGTAATGCCGTGTGTTCGTCCAAGCTTCCTGTGTTCATGACAGCGTCTGTAGTAAATGCCATTTTCAATGACACCCCGAGTAAATGGTACGTCCCGCCTCTCTGTATGGTAAATGGTACGTCCCGCCTCTCTGTATGGTAAATGGTACGTTCCGCCTCTCTGTATGGTAAATGGTACGTCCCGCCTCTCTGTATGGTAAATGGTACTGTATGGTAAATGGTACGCCCCGCCTCTCTGAATGGTAAATGATACATCCCTGTTTCTAGTGTGCGGGTGTTCTCAATAGCACGGAACATTTTGAACAAGAAAAGACACTTGTCACCGGATAATGCAGATATGTGCATCTTCTTGCATCAGAATTATGAATTGTAAAAATGCATACCTCTTAAACTTTTCAATTGACAAGTGTTTGTAGAATAGAAACAACTTGCTTGAAATTAACTAGTAAACAAGTGTTTATAGTTTTGTTAAATACAAAAAGGTGTTAATTAAAATCTTGTCGGTGGAAAACTATTTCCTGCCTTTTATTTCAGATTTGGCTTTAGTAATTGGTCACTTTATTATAAAATATCCAATGCATTATACAAACTACTGTAATATATCTTAGTCTGTTCTATTTAATGCATTTATGGAAACAGTACAGCAATATTCTAATGTATCGATACCAATAATAGGTTTTCAATGACACACCCTACCGCGTGGGGAGATGACCCGTTGGCAGCGGTGAGGCAAGCGATTTTTGGATCACCTTTTTCTAGACCTGTCTCCATGTGGAGCAAGCGGCGCTGTCCCTAAAAAGGGCTGCTTGGTCGTCCTGTGTGAAACCGGATGATGCCGTTGTCTCATTCGACAGTCAAAACGACCTATTACAACAGGACTGCCTACATGCAGGCTTGAGACTGCAGCTGACACTGCCATCTTGCACCTGCTGTTTTCGCCCCTCCTCCATCATGTACGATTTTACTGCTCTCTTTCCCGTCTGCGCTGGTTGCTTAAAGTGACAGTCAGCCCGTGCCAACCGATTGTCACTCTTTAGGTCCAGGGATGTTCCGCAGTAGCTCAGCAGGCTGCGACGGCTGTGGTGACCTCAGGAGGTAGGTTTTATATCAGAGTTTCCTTCTCCTCAATGCACCGTCTGCCAAGACTAACGAGCTGTATCTGCCTGGGTTTGGAATCAGTGTTGTCCTTCACCTACATGGGCTGCACTCCTGGCTTGACGAGCCCCATCTGCCCAGAGCAAAACTGGTTTTAAGGTGCCAGAGAATATACACACGCACATACAGACAGGCGCGCGCGCGCACACACACACACACAGATGCACGCACACATTCAGATGCACACCTCACAGAAAAATGTAAGTAGTTTTGTTGGGTTGTTTTTTAGTTTTCATTTGTTTGGGTTTTTTTTTTTTTTAGATAATTGGCCTTGTTTTGCGACATTTACCTTAACTTCCCCCTATTGTTCCTTTTTTAATTATGTTTTATTTTTCGATGGATATTTTTAAAAAATCCACAATGCACTGAAGCCGCAGAAACTGAAGCACTAAGTAGCAAGGCGATCACTGTGTGTGTGGGTGTGTGTGTGTGTGTGTGTATATGTGTATGTGTATATGTGTATATATATACAGTAAAACCTCCCGCTGACGAACGCTTAAGCTCACAAACTTTTCGCCTCAAGAACATTAAATTTGCGAGCATATAGTCTCTGCTGACGAACTAGTTTTCGGCGGACGAACCAAACCACGCGGTCGAACAGCGCCACGGTGGCGGCCACGAGAAGCTGACGCACGCTCACGGCGTCACAGTTCGTCACCCCCTTTCTTTGAGTGCGGAAGTGGTTTGTGTTTGATAGACATTTTGGACCATATTGAGTGTACTTTTGCTATTATGGGACCGAAAAAGACCCCACCAAAGGCGGAGATCATTGAAAAACACGAACGAGGTGTGCGTTTGTGTGACTTAGCGTCCCAGTACCAGTACGCTAAGTCTACCATTGCTACCATCCTTAAGAACAAGGAAGCTATTAAGGGTGCGTGTGTGGCTAAGGGTGTTTCCAAACAGTAGGCGTTTCCAAACACTCCTTCCAAACAGTAAGTCCCTCCCTCCCTCCCTCC
Organism: Plotosus lineatus; assembly: GCA_024760905.1. Classification (NCBI taxonomy): domain Eukaryota; kingdom Metazoa; phylum Chordata; class Actinopteri; order Siluriformes; family Plotosidae; genus Plotosus; species Plotosus lineatus. Next base: position 64,165,419 of record CM045734.1, read on the forward strand.
TCCTCCCACTCCTCCCACTCCATTCCATCAAGCCATCAACCACCATCACAAAGGTAAATAAAACAACTTTATTATACAGTACAGTTTATTTCTTTAATTACAATACAATAGCACATTTATTATACATAAAATAAGGTATATTTATGTGTAGTTTTAAGGCTTATTTAGTAGAAAATTATGTTTTATGGGGACCTGGGAACGGATTATTCTCATTTTAATGGTTTCTTATGGGAAATAAATGTTCGGAAGACGAACTTTTCGCCTTACACACACTTTCTGGGAACCAATTATGTTTGTGAGCTGAGGTATCACTATATATATATATATATATATATATATATGTATCTTTTTCCTTTCAGCTGCTCCCTTCAGGGGTCGCCACAGCAAATCATCCGCCTCCATCTCACCCTGTCCTCTGCATCTTCTTTTTTGACTCCAACGACCTTCATGTCTTCCTTCACCACATCCATAAATCTCTTCTTTGGTCTTCCTCTAGGCCTTCTGCCTGGTAGTTCCAACCTCAGCATCCGACTGCCAATATACTCACTATCCCTCCTCTGTACATGTCCAAACCATCTCAATCTAGCCTCTCTGACTATGTCTCCAAAACATCTTACATGGGCTGTCCCTCTGATATACTCATTTCTGATCCTATCCATCCTCGTTAATCCCAGAGAGAACCTCAACATTTTCATCTCCGCCACCTCCAGCTCTGCCTCCTTCCTTTTCCTCAGCGCCACTGTTTCTAGGCCATACAACATCGCTGGCCTCACCACCATCTTGTACACTTTTCCTTTCATTCTTGCTGACACTCTCCTATCGCACATCACACTGGACACTTTTCTCCAACCATTCCAGCCTGCCTGCACACGCTTCTTCACCTCTTTTCCACACTCTCCACTGCTCTGGATTGTTGAGCCTAAGTACTTAAAATCCTCCACCTTCCTTAGCTCTGTTCCCTGTAACATCACCGTTCCTCCTGGGTCCTTCTCATTCAGACACACACACACACACACACACACACACACACACACACACACACACACACACACACACACACACATTCATACCCCTCCTTTCCAGGGCATACCTCCACCTCTCTAGATTTTCCTGCACTTCTTCTCTGCTCTTTTCTAGAGATTCTACAGATTCTACAGATTTTGACAGAAGAGTTCAAAGTGGAGGTAGGACTGCATCAGGGGTCAGCTCTTAGCCCCTTCTTATTTGCTATGATGATGGACAGGCTGACTATGATGTTTGCAGATGACATTGTGATCTGTAGTGAGAGCAGCGATCAAGTGGAGGAAAATCTAGAGAGGTGGAGGTATGCCCTGGAAAGGAGAGGAATGAAAGTTGCCCTCAGTAAGACAGAATACATGTATGTGAATGAGAAGGACCCAAGAGGAACGGTGAGGTTACAGGGAACAGAGATAAAGAAGGTAGAGGATTTTAAGTACCTAGGCTCAACAATCCAGAGAAATGGAGAGAGTGTGGAAAAGAGGTGAAGAAGCGTGTGCAGGCAGGTTGGAATGGTTAGAGAAAAGTGTCCGGTGTGATGTGTGATAGGAAGGTATTGGCAAGAATGAAAGGAAAAGTCTTCAAGACTGTGTTGAGGCCAGCCATGTTGTATGGTTTAGAAACAGTTGCACTGGGGAAAAGACAGGAGGGAGAGCTGGAGATAGCAGAGATGAAAATGTTGAGGTTCTCTGTGGGAGTAACGAGGATGGATACGATCAGGAATAAGTAAATCAGAGGGACAGCACATGTAAGATGTTTTGGAGACAAAGTCAGACAGGCTAGATTGAGATGCTTTGGATATGTCCAGAGGAGGGATACTGAGTATATCGGTAGTAGGATGCTGAGGTTGGAGCTACCAGGCAGAAGGCCTAGGAGAAGACTCGAGAGAAGATTTATGGATGTGGTGAAGGAGGACATAAAGATAGTTGGTGTAAGAGAGGACGATGCAGAGGATAGAGTGAGATGTATATATACATACATACATACATACATACATATATACATAGTGGTGTGACGGTTTTGCACATGTGCCTCACAGCAAGAAGGTTGGGAGATAGCCAATGAGAGAGCAACTTGCGCATTGTTTGAATTTTTGAGATGGCGCATTTCATAACATGAATTTGTTTTGTTTCCAGAGACGGAAATTTTAGGTAAATACGTTTCGTAACCTGGATTTTTTTTGTTTGTTGGGTCTTTTGCAAGGTGAGGTACCACTGTATTTAATCAACTGAAGGAAGATTGACTGAAACATTCAGTTCTCTTTTTTGAAACCCCCCCCCATTTTCTCTCTAATGTAGTCATATCCTTTTCCCACCCATCAGAGACCTTCCCTATCATGTGACCACCACCGACCAGGGAGGGGTGAAAGCATGCACATGCCCCCTCTGTGACATGCAATGCTGGCCGCCCACCTCTATGCAAACTGTGGTCCCATGTATATTTTGGGTACGGTCTAACACTCAGAGAAAGTAAGTGACAGCTTGGCCAATCAGCTTCCGTAGACTCCCAATCACAAATAATGGGGTATCAGCTTGGATTCGAACTTATGATCTCTGGGTTAATAGTCACACACCCTTGTTGAATATTCTCTTCTTTAGTAAACACATCAACACTGATACTGACTCTGACCCTGATAATCATACTGACTCTGACACCGATACTCATACTGACTCCGACACCGATACTCGTACTGACTCTGACACTGTTTTACACTGTATATCTGTTGCCATGGATATTATAGATGAACACTTTGTGTGTTGATGACTGTGATCATTGTCAATTCCTCCTTTAATTGAGATAATGACCAAGAAGTGCTACAGGGAAATTCTTTCTCTCTCTCTCTCTCTCTCTCTCGCTCCTCTGTGATTACTAATATTACATTTATCATTCATTTTCTGAACAGCTTAATTCTCATTAGAGTCGCGGGGAGGCTGGCGCCCATCTCAGCCAACTCTGAACGATTGCAGAGTACATCCTGGACAGCTTGCCAGTCCATCACAGGACAGAAACACATAAACAAATTGACAGCCATTCACACTCACTCCTCGGTGCAATTTGGAACAGCCAAATATCTTACTGTGCATTGAAGGAGGAAACGAGTATCTGGAGGAAACCCATGCAAACAAACACGTGGAGAACATGCAAATTCCCCACAGAAACAAATCGAGCACAGAACCTTCCTGCTGTGAGCTGGATGTGCTAACCACTGCACAGCTGTGCTGTCTTGAGTACTATAGTAATGCTAGTGTAATAAGTAGGTGTGCTTTAGTTAATCTTTTGACATTAAAGGAAGGTTGATATGGGGGCGTGTTTTATGTATATAATTATGAATGCTGGTATGTTAATAAGGGAAACTTGTTCAAACAAACTTTCAGACATCACCAACTTCGAATTTTACTTCAACTTTATTCTGAACCCCCAACACCAATTTCCAACATTAATCTCTACCCCAACACTAACTCTGACCACAACTCATACCCCCAACCCTATCCCATAACCTCAACACCAATAATCACTCCTGACCCAAACACCAACCCCTAACCATAACCTCGATCCCTAACACCAGCTCCTAACCCTAATCCTCACTTCAACCCCTAACAACAACCTCAATATCCAAGCTGTAAACCAAACCCCACCCCTACACCCACACACCAACACCTAACAACTCCTAACCTTAATCCTAACCAATAACCGCAAACAACCCCATACACCAACCTCCAACATTAATTCCTACTCCAACCTCTAACCCTTACACCAACCCCAACACCAATCACAACCCACAACACTAATCCCTAACCCCCCAGGATCAAAGTCCGACGCCAACACCTACCTAATGCTAACCCCAACCCCTAACACCGACTCCTAACCTTAACCACTAACCCTCCACACCAACCTCCAGCACCAACTTTTAACCCCAACACCAACCCCTAGGAACAACTGCTAACCACAACCTCTCTCAGTAGATCTCTCACTCTTTCTCTTTCTTTCTTGTTCTATTTTCCTTTTTCTCTTGCCCCCGCCCCAAATGATTTTCCATTAGCGCTGCAGAAAGCTCAGTTAGCCGGGATCCATTTCACCGCCGTAATGGAATTGAAAACTTTCATCTTGGCAAATTGATTTCTGTCCAAATCAGAAAAGTAAAATGGAGAGAAGAAAAAGATAGAACAAGAAAGACAAAAAGAGAGGAAAGAAAAGACAGAAAAAAGGGAGGGATAGGAAAAAGGACAAGGGGATACTAAAATGGAAAAAGAAAGAAGTACCCAATGTAGAGAAAATTGCTCTAACATTGGAGTGGACGATGCTTTGTGGATATGTTGGTGGTACTCTCAAATAGATTAATATATACACACACACACACATATATATATATATATATATATATATATATATATATATATATATATACACACACACTCATAGATTTACTATATATTCTTTCATTTATTTATTTCATACAGTCAGACACCGAGGAAGTCTAACGCGGACAAAGTGTATTTGTCTTGAACATACTGTAACAGATATGTTGCATTTTTAATATTTAGGTCTTTAATTAAGGTCACTATTCAGTGTTCAAAATTCAGTATTCATTACTCACTGTTCAGTACTCAATGTTTACTACTCAGTATTCAGTAGTTGGCAGTGGTGGCCTGTTGGTAAGGTGCTGGATCACTGATCCTGTTGGGGTTCAAGCCCCACTCTCAATAGGCTGTCACTGCCCCCCCAGTGCACTAAGTGGGTTATCAAAGGCCAGCCATATCTCTCACTGTCTATGGTGTGAGGTTCATGTAAAAGAACCATTGTTGACTTTCGACAAGAGTAGGCTGCATAGCCGTCAACGTGTTTCTGCCTTGCGATGGCCTGCCGGGCCGTCTAGGGTGTACTCTGCCCTCGCCTGGAGTCGGCTGTGATGGGCACCAGCCTCCCCGCGACCCTAATTAGGATTAAGTGGTTACAGAAAATGAAACACAGGTGGTCCACGAGTTCCGTTCCTATGCCACGTCTTCGTCGTCGTCTTTTTTTTTTCGGCTTTTCCCTTTTTCAAGGATCGCCACAGTGCATCATCTGATTTGCATGTTTGATTTGGCATAGGTTTTTACGTCGGATGCAATTCCTGACACAACCCTTTAGCAAGGGACAGAAACACGCTGACAGCTATGCAGCTACTCTTTACGAAAGCCAGCAATGGTTCTTTTACATGAACCTCTCACCATAGACAGTGAGAGACATGGCCGGCCTTTGATAACCCCCAACCTTAGGATCAATGATCCAACGCCCTTTACCACCAGGCCTCCACTGCACGTTCCTATGAGAAGTCGTAACCCGGAATTCCACGTAAGACAGATTTTTACCCCTAAATACCCCCTAAATCTCGAAATAACTATCCTATAACTCTCAAGATTATTCAATGAGGTGGTAAGATTAGCAAGTGAAGGTACGGGTTCTACTGGCCTCTCCACCTCGGTGAAGTATTTCAAGATATCCGTCTGGAAGGAAATTTTCCTCCCGGATCTCACGGTTGCACCATGAAAAAGCTTTCTCAGCCGTTTCATCTGCGGATGCAGCCTTACCTTGGACTTTGATATTATGAATGTTGGCACGGGCTGTGAAGCACTATTTAGGGCATCGTAAAGTTGAAACGTCGTAAGTTGAGTGCCATGTAAGTCATGGACCGCCTGTATTCAGTAGTTCATATTTAGTGTTTGGTGTTCAGTATTTACTATAGAGTATTTGATGCTCCATATTCAGTGTTCTGTGTTCAGTAGTCAGTATTGTTCAAGTTTCCAAATTCCGTATTTGGCGTTCATCATTCTGTCCTCAATGTGAAGTGTTCAGTATTCAGTGTTCAGTATTAATTGTTCAGTATTAGTACTCAGTATGCAGTGTTCATTGTTCAGGATTCAGTTTTCAGTGTTTAGTATTTAGTGCTTAGTGTTTAGTATTCAGTTTTTTATATTCAATGTTTAGTATCCAGTGTTTAGTGTTCATTGTTCAGGATTGTATTCAGTGTTTAGTGTTTATCCCGTGTTTCATTTTCAGTGTTTAGTAATTAGTTTTCAGTCCTTAGTATTCAGTGTTCGGTATTTCAGCATTCAGTGGTTAGAATTCGTTGTTCAGAACTCAGTATTTTCGTATTCACTGCTCTTTGTTCAATTATATAAAGACACTGCTATAAAGCATGGAAGGCGAGCAGAAGCAGGGCATAAAACATTGACCCCAGATCAGCTGTCATCGATAATCTTGCAAAGCAGATTATACGTTGCAACTAGGATGTTGTTGGGGAAAATCAGTGAAGAACGATGCAGGTGAATTCTGCTTGGATGAGAACCTATCTGTTGAACCCTCGGTGGAGGGACCTACTGAACTGATGACACTTGAGATGGTGGCTATATCAAGAACATGGGGAAAAAGCTCCAGGACCTTCAGGCATTGTTGCGGATGGGAAATAGGTGTCAGCCTGATCAGGGACCTCATTGAAACCATTATCTGTGAGGGATGTATGTCCTTGGAGTAGGAGGAGAGCTATATAGTTAGTCTCTATAAAGGAAAAAGTGATGCACTCAACTCAGGAAATTATAGGGGACTTAAGCTGATTGATCAAGTAATGAAGGTGTTGGAGAGAATTTCTGGAGATAACCTTACAGAAAGTGTGCATAGATGACATGCAGCTCAGGTTCATGCCTGGCAGAGGAACCACAGATGCCATATTCATCGCCCGCCTGATATTTAATGTTCAGTGCACAATATTCAGTGTTCACAGTTCATGGCTCATTAGTCAGAATAAGGTGCTCAATGCTCGGTGTTCCAGCATTCAGTATTAAGTGTTTAGTGTTCAATACCCAGTGATTAGTGTTTAATGTGTAGTGTTTTATATTTATTATTCAGTGTTTAGTTATTAGTGTTTGGGGCTAAGTATTCACTACTCAGTTCTCAGTGTTTAGAATTCAGTGAGCACTGTTTTGGGGTTTAATATTTAGTGATTCGTATTCAGCGTTTCAGTCGATTTTAATATAAGGTAATAAAAGTTTCTTGATAGCTGTTCAGTATTTAGCATTCAATATTTAGTGTTCATTATTCATTCGTCAACATTGTAATGTTTTGTATTCAGTGTTCTGTGTTCAATATTTAACATTGAGTGCCATGGTAAGTGTTTATTATTAATTGTTTAGTGCTAATTATTCAATGTTTAAAGTTCAGTATTTAGTGGTTAGTGTTCAACTATTCTAAAATTAGTATTCATGGTTTGTATGGAGGCTTAAATGCCCTGAAAAGTACTTGGAAAAAAATAAATTATTTTTAAGGGCCCTGGAATTGTCAGGCCGGAGATTTAGCTTAGTTGGTAGAGCGTCTGCTTTATCCTCCAGAAGGTCGGCGTTCAAATCCGGCTGAGTCACACCATAAGATGTTAAAAATTGGTAGTTGTTGCTTCATGCTTGGCGCTCAGCATTAAAAGGATAGACCAATGGAATAACTGGCACTGCACAGTGGCAACAGGTCCCTAGAGCACAAACTGAATTTCAATGTATGTATTGTAGGGCATTGGTGGTCTAGTGGTATAGGGTGCTGGATCGCTGATCCAAAGGTTGGAGGTTCGAGTCCCACTCTCCACAAGGTTGTCACTGTCCTCCATAGTACAGCTAACTGGGTTATCAAAGGCCGGCCGTGTCTCTCACTGTCTATGGTGAGAGGCATGTAAAAGAACCATTTCTGACTTTCGTAAAGAGTAGCTGCAAAGCCGTCGGCTTGTTTCCGCCCTGTGATGGCCTGGCGAGCTGTCCAGGGTGTACTCTGCCCTCGCCCAAAGTTGGCTGGGATGGGCACCAGCTTCCCTGTGACTCAAATTAGAATTAAGCGGTTACAGAAAATGAACTGGTGAACTGAATTGTCAGGCCACCCCTTGAAAACCAATGGTCTTCTTACTCCGTCCTTGAATAGTCCTTAACTTTTAGCTTTGAGTCTAACATTGTTCAGTTTCTGTAACCGCTTAATCCCAATTAGGGTCATGGGGAGGCTGGTGCCCATCCGAACCGACTGCGGGCAAGGGCAGCGTATACCCTGGATGGCTCGCCAGGCCATCGCAGGGTGGAAACATGCTGATGGCTATGCAGCCAACTTTTCTCCAAAGTCAGCAATGGTTATTTTACATGAACCTCTCACCATAGACAGTGGCCAGCCTTTGATAACCCAGTTAGTGCATTGGGGGGACGGTGACAACCCGTGGAGAGTGGGGCTTGAACCCCCAACCTTAGGATCAGTGATCTAGAACCTTTACCACCAGGCTACCACTGCCCATGCTTTGGGTCTATCTGTTTTATAAATGTCTAACATTTTATTATAAACCTATGAATTTTGTATATTTTCTACAGTAAACTCACAGAAATTGATGTTTGTCGAGCGTCATTCCGTTTTACCTATGCGCTCATCATGAATAGATAAATATTTATAAAAAGCTTAAGAGAACTGTATTGTATCAACTGTTACACCTGGAGTGTATGCGTCGGACCCAGAGATGCAGGAGACTATAAGAAGATTCAACAATTTTATTTTGCACTTCGAACTCTAAATCACGGGAATAATAAATCAATGGAACTGGTCGAGCATGAAGCGAGATACCAGGGGCCAGAGAGAAAGCAGAGGAACGGAATCACTGGGAGGACAATCTTCTGACATTGGAGGGAAGCGCGCCGCTCCTATTTATAGCTGGCAGTTTGCTGAGTGCAAAGTGGGACCAGGTGCGCTCTTCTGAAACTCGCCGACCGGCAACAGCCACACCCTTTGCCAGCACCTGCAATGACTGAAGAAAGAATTAATGCAAGCCAGCACAGACCATAACAGTACACCCCCCCATCCTTAACTGACAATAAAACTTGTCTAAGTCCGGGTCCAGGATTAGGGTGTGGGGAATCCATGCGCGTTCTTCGGGTCCATACCCCTCCTAGTCCACTAGGTACTGAAAACCTTGACCCCGTCTGCGTACATCGAGGATACAATTGACTGTGTATGTGGGATGTCCATCAATCAGCTGGGGAGAAGGGGGTGAGGGGTCGATGGGGGTGGAGGGGACTTTCTACCACGGGCATAATCAGGGAAACATGGAATACTGGGTGTACCTTGAGTGAGGATGGGAGTCTTAGTCAGACGGCGCTGGAGTTTATAATTTTTTCTATTACATAGGGCCTAATGTATCTGGGAGACAGTTTCTTGGCATCGATTTCCAGAGGCAGGTCTCGGGAGGAGACCCTCACTTGTTGCCCGACCGTGTAGGGAGGTGTCGGGGTTCGGTGACAATCGGCAATCCTCTGGTTTCGGGCCACTGTTCGTTCCAGGGCAGCATGTGCTTCTTTCCGGACCCGGCGTGCTCTGCGAAACTGTGCCTGGACAGATGGAAAGGCCACTTCGACCTCCCGGCTGAGAAACAGGGGAGGCTCGAAACCATTAATCACCTTGAAGGGGGACATCCTGATGGCGGCGTAGATCAGAGAGTTGTGTACGTATTCAATCCATGGGAGGTGTGTGACCCAGGAGGCTGGGAGGCGACGCAGCGCAGGGAGGATCCAAGGCTTTGAATCACTCGTTCCGCCTGCACGTTCGACTTGGGATGGTAGCCAGAGGTCATGTTGCAGGAGACTCCCAAGGTGTCACAGAACACATTCCAAACTCTAGACGCAAACTGGGGGACCCGGTCTGAAATGACGTCCTGGGGGATGCCATGGAGGCTAAAGACATGTTGGACCAGGAGACCAGCTGTTTCCATCGCCGAGGGGAGTTTGGGTAGGGCGACGAAGTGAACCGCCTTGGAGAACTGGTCCACTATCATCAGGATAACAGTGTTGCCCTCGAACGGGGGTAAACCTGTGACAAAGTCCACCGCAATGTGCGACCAGGGATGATGGGGAACAGGTATGGGTTGGAGGAGACCCGTGGCTGCACAAGGGAGGACTTGCTCTGGGCACAGGTGGCACAAGCTTCCACAAACTCCCTGGTGTCAGCTGCCATCGTTGGCCACCAGAAGCGTTGTTGGAGCAGGAAGAGAGTTCGTTGGGCCTCGGGGTGGCAGGCCAATTTTGATGAGTGAGCCCACTGGAGTGATGGGGTTCTGGTTGGCGGGGTATATAGTCAACCTTGGGGGCACCCGACGGGCTCCGGTTCCCCCTGATGGGCATCCCGAACTAGCTGTTCTACCTCCCATTGCACTGCTCCAAGTATACAGGAAGTGGGCAGGATGGTCTCCATGGTAGTGTCTGGTAATGTCTTCCCCCGAGGAGAAGTGTCTGGAGAGAGCGTCTGGCTTCGTATTCCGGGAGCCGGGTCGGTAGGTTAGTGTGAAGTTGAATCTTCCCAAGTAGAGTGACCATCGTGACTGACGGGAGTTCAAGCTCTTGGCTATACGGAGGTAGGATAGGTTTTTATGGTCGGAGCGCCAAGACCACCGCCAGTAGCTCACGATTCCCAACATCATTATTTTGTTCCGCTGGGGACAAGCGATGGGAGAAGGCGCATGGATGTAGCTTCTGGTCTGTGGGAGACCATTGGGAGAGGACCGCCCCCACCCCCGAGTCTGAGGCGTCGACTTCCACCACAAACTGCAGCGAGGGGTCCGGGTGGATCAGTACGGGTGCATTGACGAATTTAGTCTTCAGCCTGTCAAACGCCACCTGGGCACTTGGGGACCACTGGAACGGTGTCTTGGGTGATGCCAACTGTGAGGGGGCGCTGCTAGGCGGCTGTAGTCCCGCACAAACTGGCAATAGAAGTTTGCGAACCCCAAGAACCTCTGCAGCTGTTTCCACGGCCCCGGAGTTGGCCACTCTGCCACTGCCTTCACCTTCACCAAATCGGGTCTTATATGACCCTTCTCCAGGAAGGAGACTGAGGGGACATGAAACTCACATTTTTCTGCTTTAATCTGTTCTCTAGGAGCCTCTTTAGTACCATTCTCATGTGGCGGAGATGCTCATCTTGGTCTTTAGAAAAGATCAGGATGTTGTCAAGATACACAATATACAAAGCGGTTCAGCATTGCCCTAAGCACATCATTGACCAGCGCTTGGAAAACCGCCGGGGCATTGGTTAGTCCGAATGGTAGGTAGGTAAGGTAAAGTCTGTTGGGTTTTTACACCCGAGCCTTGTGGGTCATCCGGCCGGTGCTCATCCCCGGTTTCCATAGCGTGAAGCGACCAGGAGTTCAACTCGCCCTGGATGGGACGCTGGTCCATCTCAGGTTACCTTCCCAGTATATTTTTACTGGTACCCATTTATACTGCTGGGTGAACAGAGGCACACTTGTGGTTGAGACCTTGCCCAGGGTTCTTAGAACAGTGAGGGTCTCAGTGGGAGTCGAACTCACAACCTCTCGATCATGAGCGCAGCACCCTAACCACTACGCCACCGGCCCCTTAGTCCGAATGGCATGACAAAATATTCAAAGTGCCCCAGGGGCGTTTGAAGGCCGTTTTCCACTTGTGCCCCTCCTGAATTCGAACTAAGTGGTAGGCGTTTCTCAGGTCCAGCTTGGAAAAAACAGTAGCTTCGTGGAGAGTGGTGAAGGCTGAATCGATTAGCGGGAGAGGGTACTTGTTTTTTATGGTGATATGGTTCAGGACCGTGTAATCGATGCACCGTCTCAGGGTCTTGTCTTTCTTTTTGACGAAGAAAGTCTTTTTGACCCAGCGCCTACCGGGGAAGAGAAGGGCCGAATGAGACCTGCAGCCAGCGACTCGTTAATGTATGCCTCCATGGCGTCTTTCTCCGGCTTCAAGAGGTTGTATAGTCACTGGGAAGGGAACGTGGAACCTGAGAGTAGATCAATGGCGCAGACGTACGGTCGAAGAGGAGGTAATGAGAGAGCCCGGTCCTTGCTGAAGACCTCTTGTAGGTCATGATATTCTTTTTAGTATGCCGGCTAAGTCCAGATCCTCCAGGTCGACCGGGCTTCGTGAAGCTTGGGAGGGTACGGCCGCCATTAAGCTGTGTTGAAGACAGTAGTCACTCCAGCTGCGTATGGTGAGGGTGCACCAGTCAATGTGGGGATTGTGGGTCTGCAACCATGGCCACCGCAACACTAGGGGAGAGAGAGAGAGGCATAGAGAACAAACAGCGCCAAATATTCCTGGTGATTACCGGAGAAACTGAGCTTAACTGGCTTGGTCTTGTGAATGACGTGAGCTATGAGTTGGCCATCCATCAATGGCCACTACTTCCTTGGGGTCTCGAGCTCATACACGGGCAGGTCATGGAGCTCAACCATCCCCGGGCCGATGAAGTTGGCGTGAGCGCTTGATTCAATGAATACGTCTACAGGATAAGAGTGTTGCGTGGAGTGTAGTCTACCTTGAACTTGCAGGTGCTTCATGGGTGTCGTGGAGGATCCTCTCGTAGCTGTCGGACCCTGCCGCGTGGGGTAATGGCCCTTCTCGGCACAGTAGATGCAGAGACCGTTGGCCAGCCGCCGGTGCCTCTCCTCAGCCGTCAGTCTGGTGCGGTTCACCTGCATGAATTCTTGACCGTCATCCTTCATCAGAGGGGGAAATGGTGTATGAGTTCAAGGAGGGGCCTCGCGGAGTGGCTCGAGGATGGGTAGATAAAACTGGTCCCCTCCTCCCGGGACCTATCCCTCTCTCTCAGCCGGTTGTCCAGCCTGGTAGACAAGGCAATTACCTCCTCGAGTCGTCTCATCTCGAGTCGCGAGCTCGTCTTTCAGCATTTCATTAAGACTCTGCAGGAAAGCCGCCCCCCCCCCCCCGGAGCGCGGGGTCGTTCCAGCCGCTTTCAATGGTGAGAATCCGGAATCAGATGGCGTACTCGTTCACCGACTGTGAGCCTTGCCGAATTTGTGGGAGCTGGGAGCTCGCCTCCTCCTCTTTCGCCAGACGATCGAAAACCTTCTTCACTTCTTGAATGAACTGGTTTAATTGGGAGCATAATTCCGGGGTATGGGTGGCGACCGCTAACGCCCAGGATGAGGCTTGCTCCGTGAGCAGGCGCAATGGGCGCAATAACAAATTGCAGCTGCCCTTTAAATCCTTGGAGGAGGAATTCATGGTTACCAGAGCTAGACAGGTGGTGCTGTACAGGGACTCCAGCGATCCAAAGGTGGCTAATGCTGGAATCCAAGTGAGGATGGGCAGGAAGTGGAAGGCAGAAGAGGCCGTTCAAATGGCGGAAGCTAGGCTGTGCCACAAGACTCTGGTGGCAGTGGTCTCGAGAGGTCGAGCTGGCTTAGGTTCGTTCTCAAATCCACAAATGAACATCAGGGGGAAAGAGAGGAGGCGCCTGGTCTAAGAGGAGGTGAGAGCTGCTGTGGAGGAAACAAGATCCTGCAAAGCGGTGGGCATGAGACAACAGGGAGCCTGGACAAGATGGGAAAATGCACTTGAGAGGAAAGTAACCTGGACTGAGATCTGGAAAGCTGAGCCTCACCGTGTTGGATTTCTCATCCAGGCAGTGTACGATGTGCTGCCTAGTCCATCGAACCTACACACTTGGGGCTTAGCGGAGTCACCAGCTTGTCCATTGTGTTCCAAGAGAGGCACCTTAGAACATGTCCTAAGCTGTTGCACGACAGCATTGGGAGAAGGGCGCTACCGGTGGAGGCATGACCAAGTCCTGAAGACCATCGCCGAGGCCATCAGCACGGGATTGGTTTGGGCAAAACAATTCCTCCCCCCCTAACATTGCCTTTGTGAGGGCTGGGGAGCAGGCTGCCCCAGCTAGCACACTACCAGCAGGCATTTTGACCTCTGCAAGAGACTGCAGCTGTTAGTGAATCTTGAACACCAGTTGAAGTTCCCTAGCCATATTGCGTTCACCACCCTCTGTCCTGACATTGTCCTTGTTTTAGAGGCCACCAAGCAAGTGACGCTGCTGGAGTTGACTGTCCCGTGGGAACACCGCCTGGAAGAAGCCTTTGAGAGGAAGCTTTCCAAGTACACAGGACTGGTGAAAGACTGTCAGCAATCAGGATGGAGGGTGAAGTGCCTTCCAGTGGAGGTTGGCTGCAGAGGCTTTGTGGCCTGGTCCATTGCCAAAGCTCTGGATTGTCTCAGCATCGTTGAGCAACAGAGGAGAAGAGCCATCCACAATACCACCGAAGCGGCAGAGAGGGCCTCAAGATGGCTGTGGCTCAAGAGAGGAGAACCATGGAGTCGTGGTAGCTAGTGTGCCAACTGTACACAAGCCGGGGTCTGATCAGCCCCAGCTGGGTCACCTGAATATGAGGGTGTATGATGTTGAAAGACCCGAAACACCCAATGATTCCAGGAACATCACTGATGATGTATCCAGTCGCATGAGTAGATGTATTTACATAATAATAATAATAATAATAATAATAATGACGAGGGCGGTTTTTGCTTGATCGGTGGAGTATGTGAGCGGCTGCTGGTTGAAGACGAGCGGACACTGATGAAGGAATCGTGCGCAGGAGCCGATCGTGCCTGAATACCTCCTGGCTGGCGTGGGAATGAGTGGTTCTCGGTGCACAGGGAGTAAAGGTGGCACTGGTGCTGCTGCCAAAGCGGAAAGTGAAAGATGAGGGGGCGGGGTCACAGCAGCGAGGTGAGTGGCAACGGCGTCCATCCTTCCGCCGAGCTGCGATAAGCTGGTGGTTATGTGCTGGAGATTGTCCATCATCTGATGGAAGGTGGAGTCGTGTCGTCCCAGCAGGGCGCCCTGGTCGCATAGTGTCTGCCGAAGCCGCGCAGTCTCCGCTGGGTCCATGTTTCAGGTCAGAAGCTTCTGTTACGCCTGGAGTGTATACGTCGGACCCAGAGATGTAGGAGACGATAAGAAGATTCAACAATTTTATTTGGCACTTGGAACTATAAATCACAGGAATAATAAATCGGTGGAACAGGTCAAGCATGAAGCAAGATACCAGGGGTCAGAGAGAAAGCAGAGGAACGGAATCACTGGGAAGACAATTTTCTGACATCGGAGGGAAGTGTGCCGCTCCCATTTATAGCTGGCTGTTTGCTGATTGCAGAGTGGGACCAGGTGCGCTCTTCTGGAACTCGCCGACCGGCAACAGCCATGCCCCTCGCCAGTGCCTGCAATGACTGAATAAAGAATTAATGCCACCAGCCAGAACAGACCATAACATCAACAGCTACAATGCCAAGCGATCGGTGTATATCGTCCACTTCGTGGACTGGTGTGAGCGCAACCACCTGTGCTTGAACACTAGGAAGACGAAGGAGATGGTGGTCGACTTGAGGAGAAGCACACCATTTCAAGTACCTGGGCGTTCACCTTAACAATAAACTGGACTGGTCCCACAACACCAACGCCCTGTACAAGAAGGGCCAGAGTCGCCTCCACCTTCTGAGGAGACTCAGGTCCTTCGGAGTATGCAGACCTCTGCTCAGGATTTTTCATGACTCTGGTAGCCTCTGCAATCCTCTACGCTGCCATCTGCTGGGCCCCGGGCAGCACAGAGCGGGACAGAAAGAGACTGAACAAGCTGGTCAGAAGGGCCAGCTCTGTCCTAGGCTGCCCACTGGACTCTGTGGAGGAGGTGAGTGAGAGGAGGATGGTAGCAAAGCTCACATCCATCATGATCAACAGCTCTCACCCACTGCACCAGACTGTCGAGGAGCTGAGCAGCTCCTTCAGTGGACGACTGAGACATCCTCAGTGCAGGAAGGAGCGCGACCGCAGGTCATTCATTCCCACCGCTGTCAGACTGTACAACGCCACTTTGTAACTGTCTGTGAAAATACCGGTTATGTGCAATAAAAACCCCGTGCACTTTAATCAACCACATCTACCCCACTGACTGTGAACCATATCAACCCATCTACTCTGCCTTCAGATACATTACACTTTAATATAGGCCAGTCTATAAAGTTGTTCCCTTCTTTTCTTTTTTATTGTATATTAATTTATACTATTTATGTATCTATTTATTTATTTACTTATATTATATATGTATGTGTGTATGTTTGTATATGTATCTATTTTTGCACCCCCTACTGATGGTACCTCAAGAGCCTGTAACAGTGAATTTATCCATTGTGAGATTAATAAAGCTGTATCTTATCTTATGTTATCTTATATTTAAAGCAGAATTTTTGTATTTTTACAGACATTAATGAACAGTATATTAACATGATTGTATAGGGATCCCTCTCTACTTCGCGTTTCAATTCATGCGGCTTCAGTGCACCATGTTTTTTTTTTTTTTTAATATTCATCGAATTAAAACTTAAGGAAATTAAGTAAGAATAGGGGGGAAAGTTAATGAAAATGCCGCAAAACAAGGCCAATTATGCAAAAAATAAAAATAAAAAACCAGAACCTCCCATCAAAACTAGTTACAACTTTGTGAGGTGCACATCTGAGTGTGTGAACGCGTATCTGAATGTGTCTTCTTCTCATGCAATACCATCTGTAGGAGTGCCTATTTATATTTTATTTACATGTTATGCATGATTTTTGAATGTTTAATTATTACAAGCATTTATAGCATTGAATATGTATTTATTGATATTAGAGACACATATTCATGTATGTATACATCAGTTGGGGAGGGTTGATCCTACTTTGTGGAATTCAGTGGGTGTGTTGGGATCCCGGTCCCAATTAACGGAGGAAAGTGAGGGATCCCTGTATTTCCCTTTTTCTTCTTCTTTTCCTTTCAGCTTTTCCCTTCAGGGGTCACCACAATGAATCATCTGCCTCCATCTCACCCGATCCTTTGCTGCATCTTCTCTTACACCAACTACCTTCATGTCCTCCTTCACCACATCCATGAATCGTCTCTTTGTTCTTCCTCTAGGCCTTCTGCCTGGTAGTTCCAAGCTAAGCATCCTACTACCAATATACTCACTATCCCTCCTCTGTACATGTCCAAACCATCTCAATCTAGCCTCTCTGACTTTGTCTCCAAAACGTCTTACATGTGCTGTCCCTCTGATGTGCTCATTCCTGATCCTATCCATTTCCTATCCGTTACTCCCAAAGAGAACCTCAACATTTTCATCTCTGCTACCTCCAGCTCTGCCTCATGTCTTTTCGCCAGTGCCACTGTTTCTAAACCATACAACATCGCTGGCCTCAACATCGTCTTGTACACTTGTCCTTTCATTCTTGCTGATACCCTCCTATCACACATCACACTGGACACTTTTCTCCAACCATTCCAACCTGCCTGCACATGCTTCTTCACCTCTTTTCCACACTCTCCACTGCTCTGGATTGTTGAGCCTAAGTACTTAAAATCCTCCACCTTCCTTATCTCTGCTCCGTGTAACCTCACCGTTCCTCTTGGGTCCTTGTCATTCATACACATGTATTCTGTCTTACTGAGGCTAACTTTCATTCCCCTGCTTTCCAGGGCGTACCTCCATCCCTCTAGATTTTCCTGCACTTGTTCTCTGCTCTCACTACAGATCACTATGTCACCTGCAAACATCATAGTCCATGGGGAATCTTGTATAACCTCATCTGTCAGCCTGTCCATCACCATAGCAAACAAGAAGGGGCTCAGAGCTGACCCTTGATACGGTCCCACCTCCACCTTGAACTCTTCTGTCACACCGACAGTACACCTCACCACTGTCTTACATCTCTCATACATGTCCTACACCACTCTAACATACTTCTCTGCCTCGCCAGACTTCCTCATGCAATACCACAGTTCTTATCTCTGCACCCTGTCATATGCTTTCTCCAGATCCACAAAGGCACAATGCAGCTCAGTCTGACCTTCTCTGTACTTCTCTATTAACATCCTCAAGGCAAACTCTGCATCTGTGGTGCTCTTTCTTGGCATGAAACCAAACTGTTGTTCACAAATGCTGACCTCTGCCCTTAGTCTACCTTCCACTATTCTTTCCCATAACTTCATTGTATGGCTCATCAACTGTATCCCTCTGTAGTTGCCGCAACTCTGCACGTCTCCCGACGGTCACCTCTTCTACTCTTTTTTTTTTTCTTTTTCTTTTTCTTCATTCATCAGCTCTTCAAAGTACTCTTTCCATCTTCCCAGCACACTTCTGTCAACACATTTCCCTCTCTGTCCTTAATCACTCTAACTTGCTGCACGTCCTTTCCATCTCTATTTCCCTGCTGTGCCAACCTGTATAAATCATTTTCTCCCTCTTTACTCTCCAACCAAGCATATAAGTCATCATACGCGCTCTGTTTGGCCTTTGACACCGCTACCTTCGCCTTACGCTGTGTCTCCCTGTACTCCTGTTTACTCTCTTCGGTCTTCTCAATGTCCCACTTCTTCTTAGTTAACCTCTTCCTTTGTACACACTCCTGCACTTCCTCATTCCACCACCAAGTCTCCTTATCTACTCTCCTTCCAGATGACACACCAAGTATTCTCCTACCTGTCTCCCTGAGCACATTAGCTGTAGTTGTCCAGTCATCTGGAAGCACTTCCTGATCACCCGAAGCCTATTTGAACTCCTCCTTGAAGACAACCCGACACTCTTCCTTTTCAGCTTCCACCACTTTGCCTTCTGCTCTGCCTTTGCCTTCTTCACCTTCCTCACCATCAGTGTCATTCTGCACACCACCATCCTATGCTGTTTGGCAACACTCTCACCCGCTACTACTTTGCAGTCACTGACTTCCTTCAAATTACATCGCATGCACAAGATGTAGTCTACCTGTGTGCTCCGACGTCCACCATATGCTCATGTCTCTTCTGGAAGAATGTATTTACCACAGCCATTTCCATCCTTTTTGCAAAATCTACCAACATCTTTCCTTCTGCGTTCCTGTCCTGGATACCAAACCTACCCATCACTTCCTCGTCCCCTTTGTTTCCTGCACCAACATGTCCATTGAAGTCTGCCCCAATGACCATTCTTTCACCTCTGGGGTACTCTGCATCACTTCATCTAACTCACTCCAGAATTTCTCCTTCTCTTCTAGCTCACATCCTGCCTGTGGGGCATAAGCACTAACAACATTGAACATCACGCCTTCAATTTCTAACTTGAGACTCATCACTCTGTCTGACACTCTTTTCACTTCTAGAACATTCCTGACAGACTCCTCCTCCATTTCTGTTCCCATCCACACCATGAAAAAACAGCTTAAAGCCTGCTCCTAAGCTTCTAGCCTTGCTACCTTTCCACCTGGTCTCCTGAAGACACAGTATGTCCACCTTCCTCCTCTGCATCCTTTCAGCCAGCTCTCTACCTTTTCCTGTCATAGTTCCAACATTCAAAGTCCCTACTCTCAGTCCTAGACTCGTGCTTTTCCTCTTCTCTCTCTGCCTATGGACACGCCTCCCGCCTCTCCTTCTTCGATGTCTTCAACCAACAGTAGTCCAATTTCCACCTGCACCCTGCAGGTTAACAGCACTGATGGCGGTCGTTGTTAACCTGGGCCTCGACCAATCTGGTATGACATTGTTTGTTGTGACTCGCATTTTTTATTTGGCATTTGTTTTACGCCGGATGCCCTTCCTGATGCAACCCTCTGCATTTATCCGGGCTTGGGATCGTCATGAGGGAGAGACACTGGTTTGTGCCTCTCCCTCACTGCTGCGTTCTGTATTTCCCTTTTTCAAAGTCAGAAACGGTATTCTGGGATCCAAGATCTCCGCGATTTAGCGGAATTCCCTATCTTTATGAATTCATACAAGTACAGTTGTAAGACTGTTAACTAGTGCAGAGTAAATGTTGTGACATTTTGAATTATAGTGTTGTACTATTAACATGCTAACTTGTAGCAGGTATGCTCACTAGTTGAACACAAATGTTTGCGATATGTCGTGTCATGTGATCATTCGACAATTTAGTTCATAATTATTTTACACATGAATGATGAGCCATAGGGCTATGCTACTTGAATAGTGTGTTTATCTACGCTGAAATAACTGAAATACAAACATGATTTTAAAATTAACATTTGTTCCTTGAATAGTTCTTGAATGACATTTGACCCAATGTTAGGAGAACCATGAGTATTTCATATTCAATATTTCCCTCCTCTGTGTTCTGTGTTCAATGTTGTGTTTAGATTTTATTGTTCAGTGTTGATTTTGTCAAATTCAGTGTTCAGTATTTGGAATGTAGTTCCTCATGCTCTGAGTTTTTCATGTCCACCATTCCCTCTGAGATCTGCATTTTCCTGGTCCACAGATTTGTAAGATGTTTATTTTTTCTTATCTCCATACTTGAAATCAATTTCATACCTACACACACCTCACACATTCTGAGTAATAGGGCTACTGAAAGAAAAGAGAAGATGAGAGAGAGAGAGAGAGAGAGGCATAGTGTATTTTTTCTTTATTAATGCATGTCTTAAATGAAAGGCCTCCTGATTGTGTCATATTATCACTTCCTATATTCTTAGAGAGAGAGAGAGATGTAGTGTTAGGTGTAAGAGGTGAGTCCTGTTGGAGTAGATGAAGTAATTAACTCTCGTTAAAGAAGGTGAGGGGACGCTTTGGGGCGGCGTTCCAGTTAGCATAATTACACACATCATTATGCAGATGAAGGAGGAAGTGTCTCATTGATGACCTCCTACAGAGAAAGAGAGTGAGAGTTCTCTGTGTATATACTAGTCCTTCTCAAAAAATTAGCATATTGTGATAAAGTTCATTATTTTCTGTAATGTACTGATAAAAATTAAACTTTCAAATATTTTAGATTCATTGCACACCAACTGAAATATTTCAGGTCTTTTATTGTTTTAAGACTGATGATTTTGGCATACAGCTCATAAAAACCCCAAATTCCTATCTCAAAAAATTAGCATATCATGAAAATGTCCTCTAAACGAGCTATTAACCTAATCATCTGAATCAACCAATTAACTCTAAACACCTGCAAAAGATTCCTGAGGCTTTTCAAACTCCCAGCCTGGTTCATTACTCAAAACCACAATTATGGGTAAGACTGCCGACCTGACTGCTGTCCAGCAGGCCATCATTGACACCCTCAAGCAAGAGGGTGAGACACAGAAAGAAATCTGAGCGAATAGGCTGTTCCCAGAGTGCTGTATCAAGCCACCTCAGTGGGACGTCTGTGGGGGGGAAAAAAAAAGTGTGGCAGAAAACGCTGCACAACCAGAAGAGGTGACCGCACCCTGAGGAAGATTGTGGAGAAGGGCCGATTCCAGACCTTGGGGGAAGTGTGGAAACAGTGGACTGGGCTACAGGTGCCGCATTCCCCAGGTCAAGCCACTTTTGAACCAGAAACCGCGGCAGAAGCGCCTGATCTAGGCTACAGAGAAGCAGCACTGGACTGTTGCTCAGTGGTCCAAAGTACTTTTTTCGGATGAAAGCAAATTTTGCATGTCATTCGGAAATCAAGGTGCGAGTCTGGAGGAAGACTGGGGAGAAGGAAATGCCAAAATTCCTGAAGTCCAGTGTAAAGTATGTCGGTGATAGTCTGGGGTGCCATGTCAGCTGCTGGTGTCGGTCACTGTGTTTTATCAAGGGCAGGGTCAATGCAGCTAGCTACCAGGAGATTTTGGAGCACTTCATGCTTCCATCTGCTGAAAAGCTTTATGGAGATGATTTCATTTTTCACCACGACCTGGCACCTGCCAAAACCACTGCTAAATGGTTTACTGACCATGGTATTACTGTGCTCAATTGGCCTGCCAACTGTCCTGACCTGAACCCCATAGAGAATCTGTGGGATATTGTGAAGAGAAAGTTGAGAGACACCAGACCCAACACTGTGGATGAGCTTAAGACCGCTATCGAAGCATCCTGGGTGTCCGTAACACCTCAGCAGTGCCACAGGCTGATTGCCTCCATGCCACGCCGCATTGAAGCAGTCATTTCTGCAGAAGGATTCCCGACCAAGTATTGAGTGCATAACTGAACATAATTATTTGAAGGTTGACTTTTTTGTATGAAAAACACCTTTTTTTATTGGTCTGATAAAATATGCTATTTTTTTGAGATAGGAATTTTGGGTTTTCATGAGCTGTATGCCAAAAGGCACACAGCCAACAAGTGGGTTGTCCTGTTTTCATTCAGGATAGCTGTCACTGCGTGTGGCACCAAAAGGGTCAGGTCTGACCAACCCACTATGTCCCTGGAACAAGACAAAGCCTTATCGACGGCGGTGACTGCGTGCAGACAGGGTGGAAAGCCACTGGCTACAGGGTCCAATTTAGCAGAGAAATACGCCACCGGGCGTAGCTTGTCACTGTGACGTTGCATAAGAACTGAAACCATACAACCTCCTTTTTCATCCACTGTCTGAATCCACTGTTCGTTGGATCTGGCAGCCCCAAGGTTGGAGGGGTCTGCAATTGCCTTTTGAGCTCAGTGAACGCCCCTTATGTTTCCGGTGTCCATTGGAGTAATGACGACGCCTGTCTTCCTGGGCCATGGCACATGGATCGCAGTGGTTTCTTTGGGCGATCTGTGGATTTTGGAGTGATCACAACAGGTTCACAGTTTTTAATTAAGCCTACGTCATACTTGTCTGTTGCCCACAGTGTGTCAGGCACTTTAGTCAGGTCCTCGTCTTCGAGACTGGTAAAAATACAGTCGGTCTTTGGTCCTTGATCAATTACTAGGTTTAGGTTTCTTTCACCGATCAGTAAAATTTCCATCTCCTGTCTGTATACATTCAGAGTGTTGAAATAGTATACATTGATGTCGTCAGTCGGGGCTCAGTCAGTTATTTCTGTACAGCTTCTTACCCATGGTCCCAAGTCCAACCACTCGTCACGTGGGTGTTTGGAGAGGGAAACATGGGGATAACTGTTTTCAACATCAAATTTTTCAACTTGTTCTGCAGACAAACGAATTTGGAGTGCACTTTTATTGGAATTCCAAAATAAATTTACACCTTTTACTTCATCTCTTATTATCTTAAAGAAATCTTCCTCATATTTTTCGTCTCTGTGGTGAGCAACATGAGCTGTGCAATGTACGGAATGTGGGGTCATAAAACACGCTCCAGGAAACAGACTTTTTTTTGCTTCATCAAGCAGTAGTTGTGGATTAGGGCAATTTACTGACCACTGATACACGTACAGGGTCTCTTGTTCTTGATATCATAACAATTTAGGCCGACTCACTGGTTTCACACTTTCTGGAGTAGACACCACGTCGATTCCAAGTGTAATCATTAAATCTCTGCCGAGTAATTTTATGGGACAGACATCACTAATGAGAAACGAGTGGAAAAAGTGTGCTGTTTTGCTTGGAAAATTACATTTGACTGGCTCAGAGAAATATTCTACTGTGGTTCCACCGTTAGCGCTAATTGAGCGTGTGCTACGATGGGAACGAGGCACATTGGGCACCTCAGTGCTACGCACCACAAAGCCAGTTGCACCTGAGTCTACTAAAAACGTAGTTGTTATGCCATGGACTTCTAGTTGCATTCTGGGGAAACGATGTATTATGGTACCATGTGTGTATCTAGCATATGTGTACGTTTCTGTTGTGTATTTGTACTCATCTGGTTCCTGGAACAAGTCGTCCACGTGCCGACCTTCCGGTGCCCCCTTTTTTAGTCAGTCTGACTGTTGGGAACTTGGATGTCCTCTCCCCCGTCTTTTCTGTTGTTTCCTTTGCGGACATTCTCTAGCCCAGTGATGCGGGTAGCCGCAGATGTGGCACGGTCTGTCAACCGAGGGCTGAGACTGCTGCTGGGTTTTGGCTTGGGTCGGGGCTTCGACGGGTTGTGTGATCCTGAGGCCGGCCTGGGCCTATGTTGCCAGAGTGTGGTTGTGCCATCCCGGGACGGTTGAAAATGGCTTTGCAGCAGCTGCAGCTGGGCCCTGTGTTTTACTTCCTTTCTTTTTTCCTCTTTTCATTGTTTGTGCTCTCTCTGTCTGTTCTGAGCATGCTTCACATGTTTCACCAGTTCGGTCAGGGGGGTGCTTGGGTCCGAGAACCCTTTGCAGGTTGACTGCACACCCTCTCTTAACTGTGACTGCAGATTAGACAGGAAGTGTTGTTTCAGAAACACCTGGTATGGGCTGGTTGGATTGTCATCTGGATTTATGCCAGAATTGTCCCTGAAGGCCTCAGCAAGGCGGTGGAGAAAGTCCTCAACAGTCTCTCACTCGTATTGAGTCGTCTCAGTGATAGCCTTCATGTTGCACTGGAACGGGAAACACTGGATGATTCTTTTCTGCAGCTGGTCTATGCCTCGTTGATAGGAAGCGTCGTCCTCGTCCGCGCTGTCTCCTCGCCGCCAGCCAGGGGTTCCCAGGTGGTTCCACTTTCCGGTGAACACGTCCTTGATTCGGTTGTACGAGGCTGGCATCATACACAGTGACGGCACTTTCTGTAGTTCCTTGCTGGTAGGTGCATACATGTCAATGAATTCGAGAAGGAGCTTAGTAAACTGATTTCCTCCTAATTCTTCCACTTTACCCAAGTGCTTCGCTGCCTCCACAATTTCTTTCGACGTCCAGGGTCTGAAGACAATGTGTGGCCCGTCCGGGCCCATCACCTCGACCATCGGGGCTAGGACTTGTTCGACTGGGTCGGGGTTCTCGGGCATGAGCGGGCCGGAGGTGCCGCACTGTTTTTTTCTGCTGGCGTGTCATCACCCTCGCGGCGCCTGTACGGCGGCTGGCTGCTTCTTCACTCAGGTCGAACCTGGCCGGGGCACTTGGCTCCTGGCGGTAAGGGGGTGGACGATCGTCGTCGGGGGTCACTGAGAAGGCGGACGTGTCGCTAGTCGTCCCTGGAAGAGATGGATATTATTTCCCTTTACCAGTTTCCTTTTTTAGAGCGATGAAACACTCTTCTTCATTATGTATATCAACATATGGGAAGTTTTTGGCTTTCCTTTTTCTTTCCCTACTTTCACATTCCTCCTTCCACTGCCCAAAACATATTATGTGTTTGTTTATCTCTGCCACTTTTTCAGACTTTCCACCGCTCTTCCTTCTAACCCTATCCTGTTTCTCTTTTACTTTAATTTCTAAAACTTCCTGTTGATTTTTACTCAAAGATGCTCCATCTTTGAATCCGAATTGTGCAATCCAGACTTGTGCACATTCCTTTCCATACTTTCGTCTCATATGCCTCATTATAGGAGACTCATTATTGACATCATACTCCGTTTTACTTCCTTTACTACCCATTTTGTTCACACGATTTTACGTTCTTGTCGTTTCATGAAAATAACCTCTCAACAATATTTCAGTAATCTTGTGATTATTTTTGCGATTATAACCACTCAACTATATTTCAGTAATCTTGTGATTATTTTATCTCATTTTCCATATACTATTTCTATTCAATCTGTTTCAGTAATTTTATAGAAATAATAATTTCTGAACAAATTCAAATCTTTTAGTGACTTCCTTTAAAATGCCTTTTTAGAATTTAGATAAATACTTCTCACCGTTTTAATTTTCTCTTCTTTTCTTTGGATCCCGACGTTGGTGATCAACGTCTGTGTCCGGTCCATGTCTCTCTCAACGTCTAATCGAGGTTTGTGGATGAAGTACTTTTACGCTTTCCCCGAACTCAAGACACTGACGACCTCTCGCGGGATCCCATCCTCGTCGCCAAGTTTGTCGTGGAAATTTTATTGATTCGGCAGAAGTCAATGTTTCTTATTATCGATCAGGCAGAAGTCAATATTTCTCAGGAGTTGAGTTTATTCAGAGCAATACACATGCAAACGGTATGTGCACAGAGATCTTTACTCATGCCATGGGTTATATGATATTTATA
Organism: Plotosus lineatus; assembly: GCA_024760905.1. Lineage (NCBI taxonomy): Eukaryota > Metazoa > Chordata > Actinopteri > Siluriformes > Plotosidae > Plotosus > Plotosus lineatus. Next base: position 64,191,073 of record CM045734.1, read on the forward strand.
AGGGAGCGTGCCCCCAAAGTATAAAGAAGTGGGACTTTCCACCCTCTTCCAGGCTCCTAGGTGTGAAGTAACTGTCGCCAACCAGTCTCAACCGGTCCTGTGGTTTGACTGTAGACACAGACAAGGTGTAAAAGTTATGGAAGCTTCCTGTTTACGTGAGAATAACAAAGTTCAAGTGAGAGTAACAAAGGTCATTTCATACGCAAGAGTCGAGTTTGTATTTTTCCCTTAACAACCAAACTGTTGTTCACAAATGTTGACATCTGACCTTAGTCTAGCTTCCAGGATTCTTTCCCATAACTTCATTGTATGGCTCATCAACTTTATCCCTCTGTAGTTGCCACAACTCTGCACGTCTCCCATGTTTTTAAAAATGGGCACTAGCACACTTCTCCTCCAGTCCTCTTGCATCCTCTCACTCTCTAAGACCTTGTTGAATGTTCTTGTCAGAAAATCTACTGCTACCTCTCCTAGACACTTCCATACCTCCACAGGTATGCCATCGGGACCAACTGCCTTTCCAGTCTTCATCCTCTTCAATCTTCAATGCCCTCCTCACTTCACCCTTACTAATCTTTGTTACTTCCTGGTGCTCAATGGTCACCTCATGTACTCTTTTTTTTTTCTCTCTCTCATTGTCCTCATTCATCAGCTCTTCAAAGTACTCTTTCCATCTTCCCAGCACACTTCTGTCATCAGTCAATACATTTCCCATTCTGTCCTTTATCACTCTAACTTGGACGCTGCACGTCCTTCCCATCTCTATTTCTCTGCTGTACCAACCTGTATAAATCATTTTCTCACTCCTTACTGTCCAACCTATCATACAGGTCATCATACGCTCTCTGTTTGGCCTTTGACACCGCTACTTTCACCTTACGCTGTGTCTCCCTGTACTCCTGTTTCCTCTCTTCAGTCCTCTCTATGTCCCATTTCTTCTTAGCTAACCTCTTCCTTTGAACACACTCCTGAAATTCCTGATTCCACCACCAAGTCTCCTTATCTACTACCTTCCAGAGGTCACACCAAGTACTCTCCTACCTGTTTCCCTGATCACATTAGCTGTAGTTGTCCAGTCAGCTGGAAGCACTTCTTGACCACCCAAAGCCTGTTTCAACTCCTCCTTGAAGACAGCTTCCACAACTTTGTCTTCTGCTCTGCCTTTGCCTTTCTCACTTTCCTCACCATCAGCGTCATCCTGCACACCACCATCCTATGATGTCTGGCAACACTCTCACCTACTACTACTTTGCTGTCACTGATTTCCATCAAATTACATCGCCTAAATAAGACATAGTCTACCTGTGTGCTCCTGTCTCTGCTTTTATAAGTCACCCTATGCTCCTGTCTTTTCTGGAAGAAAGTATTCACCACAGCCATTTCCATCCTTTTTGCAAAATCTACCAACATCTGTCCTTCTGCGTTCCTGTCCTGGATACCAAACCTGCCAATCACTTCCTCGTCCTGCATCACTTCATCTAACTCACTCCAGAATCTCTCCTTCTCTTCGAGCTCGCATCCTGCCTGTGGGGCATAAGCACTAACATCATTGAACATCACGCCTTCAATTTCTAACTTGAGACTCATCACTCTGGCTGACACTCTTTTCACTTCTAGAACATTCCTGACAAACCACTCCTTCAAGATGACTCCTACTTCATTTCTCTTCCTATCCACACCATAATAAAACAGCTTAAACCCTGCTCCTAAGCTTCTAGCCTTGCTACCTTTCAGCCTGTTCTCCTGGACACACAGTATGTCCACCCTCCTTCTCTGCATCATGTCAGCCAGCTCTCAACCTTTTCCTGTCATAGTTCCAACATTCAAAGTACCTACTCTCAGTCCTAGACTCATACTTTTCCTCTTCTCACTCTGCTGACAGACACGCCTCCTGCCTGTCCTTCTTTGACCTCTCCTTTTTTGACCAACAGTAGTCCAATTTCCACCAGCACCCTGTTGGTTAACAGCACTGATGGCGGCCATTGTTAACCCAGGCCTCGACCGATCCGGTATGAAATTTGTCTTTACAGTTTGCATTTTGTATTCTGGCAAAAGTTTTATTCCTATGCCCTTCCTGTTGCAACCCTCTGCATTTATCCAGGATTGGGACCGGCGGGCACTTGTTTGTGCCCCCTCACTGCTGCATTTTATTTATATATATATATATATACATACACACAGAAGTTCCCCGACTTACGTTGTTAATTGGTTCCGGACGACCGAACGTAAGTTGAAAGTGAACGTAAGTTGTTCCAGTCACGTATGACGCATGACGCTCATACTGTACTATACATCCATAAACACCATTACCGTATCTTATAAAACACCCCTAAATACATCAGTATATCAGAGGGACAGCACATGTTTGAGGTTTTGGAGACAAAGTCAGAGAGGCTAGATTGAGATGGTTTGGACATATACAGAGGAGGGATAGTGAGTATATTGGTTGCAGGATGCTGAGGTTGGAACTACCAGGCAGAAGGCCGAGAGGAAGACCAAAGAAAAGATTTATGGATGCGGTGAAGGAGAACATGAAGGTAGTTGGAGCAAGAGTAGACAATGCAGAGGCTCGGGTGAGATGGAGGCGGATGGTTAGCTGTGGCGACCCCTGAAGGGAAAAACCATAAGGGGAAAAAAATATATATATATTATATATATATATATATATATATATAATATATATATAAAAGTAAAAGGACAGGACAAAGACTTTCTATTGAAACTCAATTTATCACTTTCAATAGAAAGTGTTTGTCCTGTCCTTTTATTTTTATTATTTGCTCTACCAAAAAGTATTGAGCACTCTTCTACCGAAGGATCTACTCAGAAAATCATATATATATATGTGTGTGTGTGTGTGTGTGTGTGTGTGTGTGTATGTATGTACAGTGGTACGAAAAAGTATCTGAACCTTTTGGAATTTTTCACATTTCTGCATAAAATGTGATCTGATCTTTGTCAAAATCACACAGATTAAAAACAGTGTCTGCTTTAACGAAAACCACCCAAACATTTATAGGTTTTCATATTTTAATGAGGATAGCATGCAAACAATGACAGAAGGGGAGGAGTAATTCTTTTACTAAATAAGTAATGGAACCCTCTGCCTAAGGAGACTTAAAGAGCAATTGAAACCAATTTTTACCAAACAATTTAAGTCAGGTGTGTGCCCAATCACTGATGAGTGGCTTAAAGCTGCCCTGCCCACTATAAAACACACACCTGGTAAGAATTGTCTTGATGAGAAGCATTGTCTGATGTGCACCATGGCTTGCTCAAAAGAGCTGTCTGAAGACCTGCGATCAAGAATTGTTGATTTGTATCAAGCTGGGAAAGGATACAAAACCATCTCTAAAAGTCTGGATGTTCATCAATCGCCAGTCAGAGAAGTTGTCTACCAATGGAGAGAGTTTGGAACTGTTGCTTCTCTCCCAAGGAGTGGCCGTCCACCAAAGATGACGCCAAGAGTTCAGCGCAGAATACTCAGAGAGGTAAAAAAAAAACCCTAGAGTGTCTGCTAAAGACTTACAGAAATCACTGGCACAGTCCAATATCTGTGCACACATCAACTATATGTAAAACACTGGCCAAGAATGGTGTTCCTGGGAGGACTCCAAGGAGGAAGCCACTGCTGTCTAAATAAAACATTGTTGCTCATTTCATGTTCGCAAAAAGGCACTTGGACACTCCACAGATGTTTTGGCAAAATATTTTGTGGACTGATGAACCCAAAGTTGAATTGTTTGGGAGGAACACACAACGTTATGTGTGGAGGTGTGTATATATCTCATCTCATCTCATCTCATCTTCTTCCGCTTAGTCCAGGGTCGGGTCGCGGGGGCAGCAACCTTAGCAAAAAGGTCCAGACATCCCTCTCTCGAGCTACTTCCTCCAACTCTCCCGGGGGGACACCGAGGCGGTCCCAGACAAGCCGAGAGACATAGTCCCTCCAGCGTGTTCTAGGTCGACCCCGGTGTCTCTTCTCGGTTGGACATGACCGAAACACCACACCAGGGAGGCGTCCGGGGGGCATTCTGACCAGATGCCCGAGCCACCTCAACTGGCCCCTCTCAATGCGGAGGAACAGCGGCTCTACTCCGAGCTCTCCCCGGATGGCGGAGTTTCTCACCCTATCTCTAAGGGAGAACCCCGCCACCCGGCGAAGAAAGCTCATTTCAGCCGCTTGTATCCGTGATCTTGTTCTTTCGGTCATTACCCAAAGCTCGTGACCATAGGTGAGGGTTGGAACGTAGATCGACTGGTAAATTGAGAGCTTCGCCTTGCGGCTCAGCTCCTTTTTCACCACAACGGACCGGTACAGGCACCGCTTAACAGCAGAGG
>CM045734.1:64200413-64212913 GCA_024760905.1 Plotosus lineatus
TGATTTTTGGCATACAGCTCATGAAAACCCAAAATTCCTATCTCAAAAAATTAGCATATCATGTTCAGGTAGTGTAAACGAGCTATTAACCTAATCATCTGAATCAACCAATTCACTCTAAACACCTGCAAAAGATTCCTGAGGCTTTTAAAAACTCCCAGCCTGGTTCATGTATGTGTGTATATATATATATATATATATATATATATATATATATATATTGTGTGTGTGTATATATTTCTATATTTCTTTCTTCTTTTCGGCTTTTTGCCTTTTCTTGGGAGTCGCCACAGCAAATCATTTGATTCGGACATTTGATTTGGCATAGGTTTTTACGTCGGATGCCCTTCCTATCACAACCCTTTTTAGCAAGGGGCAGAAACACGCTGACGGCTTTGCAGCCTACTCTTTACGAAAGTCAGCAATGGTTCTTTTACCTGCCTCTCACCATAGACAGTGAGAGACACGGCCCACCTTTGGTAATCCAGTTAGCCGCACTGGGGGGACGGTGACAACCCTGTGGGGACTTGAACTCCAACCTTCTATATATATATATATATATATATATATATATATATATATATATATATATATATATATAGGAGAAGTGTGCTGGTGCCCATTTTTAAGAACAAGGGAGACGTGCAGAGTTGCAACTACAGAGGGATAAAGTTGATGAGCCATACGATGAAGTTATGGGAAAGAATAGTGGAAGCTAGACTTAGGGCAGAAGTCAGCATTTGTGAACAACAGTTTGGTTTCATGCCAAGAAAGAACACCACAGATGCAATGTTTGCTTTGAGGATGTTAATAGAGAAGTACAGAGAAGGGCAGAGGGAACTGCATTGTGCCTTTGTGGATCTGGAAAAAACATATGACAGGGTGCCAAGAGAAGAACTGTGGTATTACATGAGGAAGTCTGGAGTGGCAGAGAAGTATGTGAGACTGGTGCAGGACATGTATGAGAGATGTAAGACAGTGGTGAGGTGTGCTGTCGGCATGACCGACGAATTCAAGGTGGAGGTGGGACTGCATCAAGGGTCAGCTCTGAGCCCCTTCTTGTTTGCTATGGTGATGGACAGGCTGACAGACGAGGTGAGACAAGAATCTCCATGGACTATGATTTTTGCAGATGACATTGTGATTTGTAGTGAGAGCAGAGAACAAGTGCAGGAAAATCTAGAGAGGTGGAGGTATGCCCTGGAAAGGAGAGGAATGAAGGTTAGCCTCAGAAAATCAGAATACATGTGTGTGAATGAGAAGGACCCAGGAGGAACGGTGATGTTACAGGGAGCAGAGATAACGAAGGTGGAGGATTTTAAGTACTTGGGCTCAACAATCCTGAGCAATGGAGAGTGTGGAAAAGAGGTGAAGAAGCGTGTGCAGGCAGGCTGGAATGGTTGGAGAAAAATGTCTGGTGTGATGTGCGATAGGAGAGTGTCAGCAAGAATGAAAGGAAAAGTGTACAAGACGGTGGTGAGGCCAGCCATGTCGTATGGCTTAGAAACAGTGGCGCTGAGGAAAAGGCAGGAGGCAAAGCTGGAGGTAGCGGAGATGAAAATGTTGAGGTTCTCTCTGGGAGTAACGAGGATGGATAGGATCAAAAATGAGTATATCAGAGGGACAGCACATGTAAGAGGTTTTGGAGACAAAGGCAGAGAGGCTAGATTGAGATGGTTTGGACATGTACAGAGGAGGGATAGTGAGTATATTGGCAGTAGGATGCTGAGGTTGGAACTACCAGGCAGAAGGCCTAGAGGAAGACCAAAGAAGAGATTTATGGATGTGGTGAAGGAAGACATGAAGGTCGTTGGAGTCAAAAAAGAAGATGCAGAGGACAGGGTGAGATGGAGGCGGATGATTTGCTGTGGCGACCCCTGAAGGGAGTAGTGGAAAGGAAAAGAGATATATATATATATATATATATATATATATATATATATATATATATATATGTGTGTGTGTGTGTGTGTGTTTGCTCAGTTAAGGGGACAGTCATAAAACTTGTGACGACCTCTACAGACACAATAAGAAGAGTGTGTGTGTATGTGTGTGTGAGAGAGTGAGTGAGAGAGAGAGAGAGAGAGAGAGCGAAGTCAACTCTTGTTAATGGACTCAACATGTTACTCATCCCACAGAGTTTCTGGCAACATGCGCGCACACACACACACACACACACACACTGGTGTTGACCTTGCTGTAGTGCTTATTTCTCTCTCTCTCTCTCTCTCTCTCTCTCTCTCTCTCTCTCTCTCTCTGTGTTGACAGAAGCTCAATCACATTTTTTTATCTAATTGATTTGCCCGCTCTTATTCCCTAATTTCCTGGTCGTCAGGACCCTCCTATAGTGCGCACTACTGAACACACTAGATTGATGTTTGTCAAAGTGGGGGGGGGACTGTGGGTCTAAACCCAAACAGAACCACAGCACATCTTACATTTTGTATCCATTTCTGAAAAAGTGTGTGTTTCCAACGCAGGCCAATCGTTTACAGACCCCAAAGCTAAAAAAAATCCACATGGTTTCTCATGAGGTTGTTCCTTTACATTTCCTGGGTTCAGTCAATTAAACTTCATCTCCAGAGCTGCTTTATTTCAATTTCTAAATAAAACTTGAGTGTGATACTGATAACTTCATGACTGTTAATTATTTAAGAACTGCATTGATGTTGTGAAGTTAGGAGGTTTTGAGGTTTGGGTTTTTGGAGTTTGTGAGTTTGGAGGTTTGGAGTTTTGTAATTTTGGAGCTGTGGGATATTGAAGGTTAGGACTTTTGGTGCTGTGGAAGTTTGGAACTGGGCATCTTAAGTTTTGGAGGTTGAGAGTTTTGGAGTTGCAGAGGTTTAAGGCTGTTGAGCTTTTTATTTGTGGACGTTTAGAGTTTTGGAGGTTTGGGGCATTGGAGGTTTAGCCATTTGGATGTTTGGAGGATTGAAGCCTTGGAGGTTTGAAGCTGTGAAGGGTTTGGAGTTTTGGAGCTGTGGAAGCTTGGAAGTTTGGAATTGTGGGGATTTAGAGTTTGGAGTTTTGCAGTGTGGACTTTTGGAGCTGTTGAGGCGTTTGGAAGTTTAGAATTACTAAGGATGAAATTTTGGAGTTTGAAGCTGTGAAGGTATGATTGAATCATTGTGCTTCTGTCACACCAATTTTTTTATGTCCTGTCTTGAGGTCTTTTTTAATATTTTTAGATAATCCTCTCTGCCTCGGGGCAGTGGTGGTCTAGTGGTATAAGGCGCCGGATCGCTGATCCAAAGGTTGGGGGTTCGAGTCCCACTCTCCACAAGGTTGTCCCTGTCCTCTCAGTGCAGCTAACTGGGTTATCAAAGGCTGGCCATGTCTCTCACTGTCTAGGGTGTGAGGTTCATGTAAAAGAAACATTGCTGACTTTTGACAAGAGTAGGCTGCAAAGCCGTCAGCGTGCTTCTGCCCTGCGATGGCCTGGCGAGCTGTTCAGGGTGTACAGAAAATGATGAACTCTCTGCCTCGCTGCATGCCGTAGTCTGTTTTTTCATGCTGTTCTTGGAGCAGTGATTTCTCCTAGATGTCTCTCAGGATGTGGTGATTTAGATGTACATTTCTCCTACCTGATACCCCTTTACTTTATAGTTCCTTTACTGGTGCCCCTGCTAGTATTCTGGGATCCATTTGAACCGTATGAACCTGTGGTTGCTGGTTGCTGGGAGATCCCCTGTGCCCCAATCCTGAGTGATGCTATGATAAGGTCTCAGGGATAAATCTAGGATTTTTTCTTGGTCCAAAATAAGGTGGGTCTTTTTGACAAATCATGGGTTGAACTTGATATGACATTCAGTCAGTGAACAAAACACAAATATTCAAATGGAAATTCTTTAATAAATCACCAAGTACATAATTTAACTGGGAAAACTCATTCAAATAATATCACAAATAAAATTACCAAAACAGTGTAGAATGTGTTATACCAATTAAAAGTGAACAAATGAGGAAAACCCTTTCAGGCCTATTGACTGTAGGCACATAAATAAGGTATGACAAATTGTTGTAATAAAATAACAGAACAAATTCGTAGATAAACTAACTACTGAGGTAAATCCTTAAAGATCAAAACATTTTGATTGAAAAAAAATCAAAGCACTAAAATATAAACAAATAAAGAAAACCACTTAATACTGACTGTATGTATAAAATATATTAAAATATCGCAGTGGGATAAAATTAATTATGGAAATAAAAATAACTATTGAGGAAAAGTCATATAACATAGAAAGCATTCGGAGAGGAGATTGAGAAATCCAACATATTCACCTGATTTAATATATCATTATCATTTGTAATTGACACAAAAATAATTACCTTATGGTACTGGTTTGGAAGTTGTTTGTTCCTTTCATGAAATTGGTGTCTCCTCCGTTCTCCGCATATGTGGCAAAACATTTTTGTTCTGTTATATTGAAGCCAGGGACATTTATTCAGCCATTCTTGTTGGAATTTCTTTGTAATCTTATCACTGGCTTCCTTTTCAGTGTTTTCGACCTCGTCGATATCTGATTCATTGTCTGAATGCCTCTTGGATCTCTTTGTTGAAAAAAAAAAAAAGGAAAGTTTGGCTTGCGCCATTGTTGCTAATGTAAATATAATGTGGACTCGGGTGTAACCGGAAACGAGCACGGATTCTATCAACAAACCTCCTTGGATAACATGGACAATACTAACCAATCAGAGTGGGGCTTACAAAACGTAGTCACTCTTCAATCAGGAAGTACAGAATTTCATTATCAATCTATTTTTAAGTTCGTTCCTTCAAGTTTGTTTCTGATTTGGCCCATTCTAATTAGATTCGAACACTATAATAAGAAAAATACCAAAACACATCCATACAATTTTAGTTGCGGCCAAAGGCCCAAGCAGGGAAAATTAGGTGCGTCAGTTAGAAATTGAGTGCGACTTTACTAGCTCTAACACTGAGGTCTGTGAGGCCTCACAGGATATAAACTTGCTATAAACTTTTCAGAGAGTTTCAGAAACATGGAACCGAACATGGCAATTATTATCCTTAAATTTCTGAATGCAGTTGTAAATCACATGGCAGTAATGAGCTGCTCTTCTATGCTGATGTGGGCAGAACCATTAGATTCAAAACTTGTTTCGAGGGATTCAGTGTTTAGCAACATCTGTCAAGCAACAGTATATTTAAGTCCTGATTGGTTCTTGCATGAGTCATGATCAATTCAGTTAATTTTCTGTAACCGCTTAATCCTAATTAGAGGACGAGTCGGGCCCAGCCAACTCCAGGCGAGAGCAGAGTACACCCTGGACAGCTCACCAGGCCATCGCAGGGCGGAAACACGCTGACGGCTTTGCAGCCTATTCTTGTTGAAAGTCAGTAATTGTTCTTTTACATCAGGGGTCGGGAACCTTTTTGACTAAAAGAGTAAAAAAAAACACATTTTAAGATCTATTACTCTGAGAGCTATATATATATATATATATATATATATATATATATATATATATATATATATATACATACACACACACACACACACACATACAGTCAACCCCATACTTACAAAACTTCCTGGGTATGAAAATTCTGGGTTACGGAAAACATTTTCCAAAGTTTTCGTCCCCGGGATCCTAAACAACCTCCTCTTACAAAATGTGCTATTCAAAAATTCAAACGCGCCATTCAAAATTTCTCACAATGTGCGAGTTGCTCCCTCATTGGCTGTCTCCCAACATCCTGCCCTGCTGGCCTCCCATTGGCGAGGAGGGATGATGCAGCTGAACTTTCTGAACCCATACTTCCTGTTTGTCAGACATGTGAAGGAGAGTTGACTGTTGGCTTGTTTTGAAAATGATCATGCAGCGTTATATTCTACAATTGGGACGATATTGAACCAGAAGGAGACCTTAAAGCGGAAATACAGTGACGGTGGCGATTATTTCGGCATGATATTAAAACAGAGTACTCCACGGGAGAAGACCTCCGATCTTACAAGGAAGCAAGTTAATATTGAATGAGGACCTCTGATCTTTCAAACAGGTACTGTAAGTCCGTTTTAAATAAAACAACCCGTCCATTTAAACATTTAAATAGAATTGTTTCGTCAGCTGTTGCGTGTGTGTGTGTGTGTGTGTGTGAGAGAGAGAGAGAGAGAGAGAGAGAGAGAAGGAGGCTTAACGCTTAGGTTTTAGTTTAGTTTTTTAAGTTGTTTAATTCAGTAAATGTTTAATAAATGTGGCGCATGATCCCTCCATATCCCATGATGTGACTCCGATCCCACAAGGAATCAAGTTAAAGTTGAGTTTGGAATGAGGTTTGAATTCCATGTTTTAAAATGCTCCAGCGTCCTGCTTGTGGGCGTGGCCTGCAGCGCTACAATAAACATTTAATGTGTATACGATACACATTCAATGCGTACTGTATTTTTTGTGTGTGTGTGTGTGTTAATAAAAAATGTTTAAGAATAGTTTAATTAATAAATGTTACTAAAATGGTTTAATATGTTAATAAAACGTTTAAATGGTTTAATAAATAATTTTCTTTTAGTTTTAACACATTTCATACAAAATTGGTGTACTTTTATAATTTTTAAAGGGGTTATGGGGTAGGCCTCGGAGCCTTGGAATGAATCAGGCGTTTAACATGTAAAATGCGCCCCCTACTTACAAAACTCCCACGTTACGAAAAAGGCGCTGGAACCAATTAATTTTGTAAGTAGGGGGCGACTGTATAATTTTAATACTGAATACAGACACGCCCCGACTTACGTTTTTTCGATTTTACGTTTTTTTTCCCCCCTCCAAAAAAAATAGATGTTTAGATGTGCCTACGTAGTAAGCTGATGTCATGATGCTGCATTCATTTTTAACAGACTGCATATGTATGTATATATATAAACTAATCCTTCTCAAAAAATTAGCATGTTGTGATAAAATTCTTTATTTTCTGTAATATACTGATAAACATTAGACTTTCATATATTTTAGATTCATTACACTCAACTGAAGTAGTTCAAGCCTTTTATTGTTTTAATATTGATAATTTTGGCAAGAAAGTAAACAAAAACCACAAATCCCTATCTCAAAAAATTAGCATATTTCATCCGACCAATAAAAAAAAGTGTTTTTAATACAAAAAAGTCAACCTTCAAATAATTCTGTTCAGTTATGCACTCAATACTTTGTCGGGAATCCTTCTGCAGAAATGACTGCTTCAATGCGGTGTGGCATGGAGGCAATCAGCCTGTGGCACTGCTGAGGTGTTACGGAGGCCCAGGATGCTTCGATAGCGGCCTTAAGCTCATTCACAGTGTTGGGTCTGGTGTCTCTCAACTTTCTCTTCACAATATCCCACAGATTCTCGATGGGCTTCAGGTCAGGAGAGTTGGCAGGTCAATTGAGCACCGTAATACCATGGTCAGTAAACCATTTAGCAGTAGTTTTGGCAGTGTGAGCAGGTGCCAGGTCGTGCTGAAAAATGAAATCTTCATCTCCATAAAGCTTTTCAGCAGATGGAAGCATGAAGTGCTCCAAAATCTCCCGATAGCTAGCTGCATTGACCCTGCCCTTGATAAAACACAGTGGACCAACACCAGCAGCTGACACGGCACCCCAGACCATCACTGACTGTGGGTACTTGACACTGGACTTCAGGCGTTTTGGCATTTCCTTCTCCTCAGTCTTCCTCCAGACTCTGGCACCTTGATTTCCAAATAACATGCAAAATTTGCTTTCATCCGAAAAAAGTACTTTGGACCACTGAGCAACAGTCCAGTGCTGCTTCTCTGTAGCCCAGGTCAGGCGCTTCTGCCGCGGTTTCTGGTTCCAAGGTGGCTTGACCTGTGAAATGCGCCACCTGTAGCCCAGTCCACTGCTTCCACAGGTCCCCCAAGGTCTGGAATCGGCCCTTCTCCACAATCTTCCTCAGGGTCCGGTCATCTCTTCTGGTTGTGCAGCGTTTTCTGCCACACTTTTTCCTTCCCACAGACGTCCCACTGAGGTGGCTTGATCGAGCACTCTGGGAACAGCCTATTCGCTCAGAGATTTCTTTCTGTGTCTTACCCTCTTGCTTGAGGGTGTCAATGATGGCCTTCTGGACAGCAGTCAGGTCGGCAGTCTTACCCATGATTGTGGTTTTGAGTAATGAACCAGGCTGGGAGTTTTTAAAAGCCTCAGGAATCTTTTGCAGGTGTTTAGAGTTAATTCGTTGATTCAGATGATTAAGTTAATAGCTCGTTTAGAGTACCTTTTCATAATATGCTAATTTTTTGAGATGGGAATTTTGGGTTTTCATGAGCTGTATGCCAAAATCATCAGTATTAAAACAATAAAAGACCTGAAATATTTCAGTTGGTGTGCAATGAATCTAAAATATATGAAAGTTTAATTTTTATCAGTACATTACAGAAAATAATAAACTTTATCACAATATGCTAATTTTTTGAGAAGGACTAGTATATATGTGTTACCCTTGTGTTAAGACGTCATCTGTGTGTTTACACTGTTTTGTGGACTTTTGTAACCCTAAACAAATATGGTTGGTCGGAAGTATAAGCCTACGAGCATGGGTGAAAGTCTCATACACAGAGATGAATTAACTATGTGCTCAGATCAGCACAATCTTTATATTTATTGTCTTTTATCAGAATCCTAAGAGTATATACTTATTGTTATATTAATATTCATTAGGATTTGTACTTGTTCTTTGTATGCATCTCTTCAATAAAGTTTACTTACTTACACAAAAGAAAGAGCTCTCTGCTTTTCTGGGAGACTGCAACAGTGCAGGCTGTGTTCTAAACGAGTTCAACGGCACCCTTGTGCACTTGAAAGAACGGAAGTCCGTATAATCCACAGCAAGTACACTACTTTCGCAAGTACACTACTTTCGGTATTGAGCGCTTCACATATTGTAAGCGTTGATTGGCTGTTTTAAGCTTCATCTAAAGTGACTCGGTGTAAATAAGTGCTTTATTTGAAATGAATGTTATTATTTTATATATTTGATATTATTTTACAATGTTATGTTTATAATAATTGATTTAGGGGTATACAGTATGACATACTGTAATGGTATTTATGGATGTATAGTACAGTATGAGTGTCATACGTCACTGTAACAACTTGCGTTCACTTTCAACTTGCGTTGGGCTGTCTGGTACCAATTAAAAACGTAAGTCGGGGAGCGTCTGTACAACTAAATTGAAAAAGAAGCCCAACAATTTCAGAGTATAATAAGACTCTGAATTTATTTTAAATAACATTGTCTTAACGAAGTTATTTATTAATAAGAAAAGTACTTCTTACTATTAATGCAACTTCTGGTGCTGCATGGTTTTGCTGATGGCGTTGTAGTCTAGTTGATATGTGCTGAGGTTCAGCTTCATGCATGCGTTTAGGCTTCCATTTGTTATACGTGACTGCAGGTTGGTCTTGATGTTTTTCACATGTGAGAAGAACTGCTCGCGTGCGCATTTGGAGCCAAACATGGTCAATACAACAGGACTCACACTGCAGTGTTTATGTGACAGGAAACGCATCAAAAGTTTTGGCAATCTGCTGGTTGAAGTTTTTCCATATCTGTCCATTTGTGTTTACTTGCCAGCTCTGCTTGGCTTTGTGCAAATGAGCTGATCAAAAATTAGGGACATTTACCTCTTTACTTAAAAACGTGCAGTCTGTGGCTGTTGTTATAATCCAATAAAATTAGAGTTTCAAGGTATCAGACCCACCCACATACTGGCGTACAGAAAGGATTGGCTCTCTGCTGCGCACCACAGTGACATGGCATTGAAAATAGATGTATAGATTTAAATGCACAAGATTTCTCTATTCTATTCTAAAATCCGAGGGCTCAATGCTCGTTGGTGTCTGCAGCTTGCTTAACAATCGCTTTTCACTTGGCGTGGTCTTGGGCAGCGTGGTATAGATGGGCTATATTGTCGCGGCACCATTCTTTAATGTCATCCAGTCACTCTCTTCTTGGGCAACCTCTTCTGTTGCTCGCTCTAATTGATCCAAAAACCACTTGCTTGATTAACCTGTTGTTGGTCATGCGGCATATGTGGCTAAACAGTCCTAGCTTTCTGTGGATGATTGTTTGAATGATGTTCTGTGGGCAGTTGGTCCTTTTTCTGATGTTCTCATTGGTGACTCTATGGTACCAGCGGATGTTAAGTATCCTGCTACAACATTTCATCTCAAAAGCGAGAAGTCTTTGGCTGTCGCTCAACTTCAATGTTCATGCCTCTGCTGCTTAGAGGAGGATGCTGAATACGCAGGTTCTCAGAATTTGGAGCTTGGTGCTAATGCTGATTATTGTACTATTCCATATACTGTTAAATCTGCCCATAGCACCATAGGCTTTGCCGATGCATCTTCTGATTTCTTTACTGATGTCGTTGTCAGTGGTGAATAGGCTTCCTTCTTCTTCTTCTTTTACTTTCAGCTGCTCCCTTCAGGGGTCGCCACAGCAAATCATCCGCCTCTCACCCTATCCTCTGCATCTTCTTTTCTGACTCCAACGACCTTCATGTCTTCCTTCACCACATCCATAAAGCTCTTCTTTGGTCTTCCTCGAGGCCTTCTGCCTGGTAATTCCAACCTCAGCAGCCTACTGCCAATATATTCACTATCCCTTCTCTGTACATGTCCAAACCATCTCAATGAATAAAAAAAAAAAAAAAAAAATAGCCTTGAGTCATCGATTTTAAGCTCAATATCAACATTACTCCCAAAGGCCATAGATTTGGGTTTGTTAACATTTATCAGCAGCCCTGTTCTTCTACCCTCGGTGTTAACCATATCGGTGTTTCTTTGGAGGCTGGGGGTGTCAAAATCCAGTAGGTCGATGTCATCAGTGAAGCGGCGATTGTTGATGGTGCCCAAGACTACAATGCCACTATCACTGGCTTGGATATTATCCATAACTCTTTCCAGATACATGATGAAAATATTTGGAGAGATGGGGTCTCCTTGTCGTGAACCTTTCTCTTGTTTGAACCAGTTGCCCATGTCATTGCCGATAAGCACTGCTGCTTTGGAGCTCTGATAAATGCTGGCGAGCATGCGGATGAGCTTGGGTTCAATTCCATAGGATGTAAGGACTGCCCAGATGGTTTTGTGGTCAATAGTGTCAAAGGCTTTTTGGAAGTCAATGAAACAGTTATAGATGATAATGTTCGTTCTGTGGGCTTTTTCAGCTGTGAGCCTTAGGATAAGGATTTGATGGACAGCGCTCCTATCCTGCCTGAATCCAGCCTTTTCCTCAGCAAGGTGGGGTCCAATTCTCGCTCTGAGTCTGTTGTGGATGATAATTAGGACGCATTTACACATGTGGTTAATCAACGACAGTGTGCGGTAGTTGCTGCATTGGGTGAGGTCACCTTTTTTGGGAATGGTAACCATGATCGCTTTGGACTATTCTTCAGAGATTTTCTCTGCTTCCCAGGCAGCACTGCAGAGTTTGTGGATGTGCGTCGCCAGGTTATCTCCTCCAGCTTGGATAATCTCTCCTACGATACCATCAGTACCTGGACTCTTGTGTTGAATTGTTTGATTGCATTGGTAACGTCGTCCATCAGGATTGGGTCGTTAATATCTTCGATAGATGGCGAGATAGCATTAAGTTCGTTCGCGTGTGACCAGTCAGTGTTGCTGGATTTGTAGAGAGATTCACAGTAAGATGTCCATCTTTTGAGAATTTCTTCTTTGGTCTGTAAGATCTGGCCATTTTGGTCTTTAATGGTCCCCAGTCTGGGTTGATATTTTCTGTTGAGGTCTTTGATTAGTTTGTAAGTTGCTTTGCTTTGGTTTTGGATAGCACTATGTTTGATCAGGCTGCATTGCTGTTTAAGCCAGTTCTCTTTCTTGCTGCTCTTCTGACTTCGTTACACAGTTTGTGGTATTTGTTTCGATTGTTATTAGAATGGGACGTGCAATTTTTCATTTGTCATTTCCTATCTGCTAGTTTGAGAGTTTCATTTGTGATCCAGGTTTTCCGTGGTTTGCGTGTGATTGGGATGATTTCTTCAATGGTGCTGTTGATGGCTGCGTAGATGTTGGATGCATACTGGTTTACGTTGGTGAAATCCTGATCTATGTTAGATATTTTTTCTTCTAGTGCATATTGGAAATTTGTGCGTGTATTAGGGTTGTTGAGACTGGTGGTGTCTCGTTTGGGTTTGATCCTATGTTTGGCATTGATCTTGAACTTGATCCGCATCTTTCCGTATCGAGATTTATTCATCTGTTTTTGTTTTATTTGATGGCTTTTTGTATTTTTATTGACAGTGAAATTATGTATTCATTATTTTGTTAAGAAAGGCCACCTGATTTATCTGAGAGCCAGATATAGTCATCAAAAAAGCCACATCTGGCGAGCCAGCCATTTGTTCCTGACCCCTGTTTTACATCTCTCACCATAGACAGTGAGAGAAATGGCCGGCCTTTGATAACCCAATTAGCTGCACTGGGGGTCAGTCACAATGTGTGGTGAGTGGGGCTTGAACCCCCAA
>CM045734.1:64215413-64217913 GCA_024760905.1 Plotosus lineatus
GAGAGAGAGAGATTGTGTGTGTGTGTGTGTGACTCATGATGATTTTGGTCTAAGGTTTATTTAAGTTTTTGGGTTGAAAATAATCTGTAATTTTTAAAATCTCTCCCTCTGAGGAAACATATTTTAAACCTAGGCTCTGTTCTTTCTCTCCTCTCTCTTCCTCTTTCTTCCTCTCTCTGTCTTTTGTCTTCCACCTCTGTCTTCACTCTCTGACTCTCTACCTCTCTTTCTCTCTTTTTCTTTTTCTTTGTTTCTCTCTCATGGTCTCTCCCTCTCTCTTTTTCCTCTTTCCATTTCTATCTCTCTTTCTCTGATGGAATGTTATTGTAAAAATCTGAGCACATGACCACCACGTTTAAAGAGAATCTCAGTGCTGCACTGCCCTTCTGTGTGTGTCGTTAATTATCACTCTTTACACACGGTTGTTTTCTCGTGTTTATGAAAGGGACTGCTATATAGGATTCAGGTTCTTACAGTCATCCTTACACTAAACCTTACACTCATCACTCCCAATGTTGACGCACATAATCAATGCGTCTCTAAGTGAAGGTGTCATGCCAAACAACCTGAAGTGTGCAGTCATCACTCCTCTCCTCAAGAAGAAGAACTTAGATCCTGAACAGCTTAAAAACTACAGACCCATTTACAATTTCACATTCGTCTCAAAGCTGATAGAGCGAGCAGTTGTAACACAACTCTAGGACCACCTTTCCCTCAATGATTGCCATGAGAAATTCCAGTCTGCTTAATGTAACTTCCAGAGCACGGAAACAGCTCTGACAAAGGTTCAAAATGATCTTCTCATAGGAGTAGATGAAAACGGAGCTGCTATCCTTGTCTTCCTAGATATCTCAGCTGCATTGACCACAAGATACTCCTATCAACTTTGGAATGTATTTGTGGTATCAATGGAATAGCATTGAAATGGTTGAAGTCATACATATTGGGCAGACAACAGTCCGTCATGAGAGATGGACATATGTCAAATGCCAAAGACCTAACATATGGAGTCCCTCAGGGCTCCGTAATAGGTCCACTCCTCTTTACTATCTATACTTCCCCTCTTGGTGCTATTGTGATATCATTCCAATTGGACCTGCACCTTTATGCGGATGATACACAAATCTACATGACATTTAAACCACTCGGCCAGTCATCAGTCAACCGCACTTTTGAATTAGTTCAATAATGTGTTAGTAGCATCAAGGTGTGGATGTCCTCCAACTTTCTGAAGCTGAATGACAACAAACTGAGCTTCTAGTTTTCAGTTCGAAACGAATTTGAAACTCTCTCACCATTCCAGAGTTCCGCATTGGTGATTGTGTGATCTCTGTGAGCAAAGAAGACCGGAATCCTGGTGTAATATTCGACTCCCACCTCAGTATGGAATCCCACATCAACAGCATCTGCAAGAGTGCATATTATCACATTCACAACATCAGCAATATCAGGTGATATCTTGAAGTGAAGTCCACTTCAGCTCTCGTCCAAGCGTTCATCAAGTCGAGACTCGACTATTGCAACTCTCTGCTATTTGGAACATCCGAGTATTTACTTGACAAGCTTCAACGTGTGCAGAATACTGCAGCGAAGGTCATCACACATCACCAGAAGTATGACCACATTACCCCTGTACTACACAGCTTACACTGGCTGCCAGTCAGATACAGGATTCAGTATAAGATAATGCTCCTAGTGTTTAAGTGCATGAAAGACCTTGCTCTCAACTACCTCGCCAATCTTCTTCCAGAGTACCAGCCACTCAGATCTCTCCGATCAAACTCAAAGAATCTTCTAGAGATACCAGCCACCAGAACGTACACATTTGGTGACCGTTCATTTGAGAAAGCGGGTCCAATACTGTGGAACAATCTACCGATCTATGTCAGATCCCAAGTGAACATAAACTTCAACTTAAAACACATCTGTTCATACTTGCCTACCATGCCTATCAATAAGTTCTCAGACTCACCCCCAGCGCTTTTGAGTGGCATGTGCCAGAATTAGCACTTTATAAATATTTGAATGTATGTTCTGTATTTAATAATCAAACCTAGCACCGAGTACAATCTCCATCCACTGATTCAACAGACTTATCTTATTGGGGAGGCTGGCGCCTATTTCGGCTGACAAAGAGGGGGAACGTGGAGTACATCCTGAACAGCTCGCAAGACCATCACAGGACAACACACTACCATTTAGACTAACACGTAAGGGGCATTTTGGAACAGCCAATTAGCCTAATGTTCCTTTCATTGTACTGTGGGAGGAAACCAGAGTATCCAGAGGAAGGCTACACGAATTTGGGTGGAGAACATGCTAATTCCACACAGAAATGCCCTCGTCTAGCCCAGGACTCGAACCCAAGATCTTCTTGCTGTGTGTTGAACTCTGTCCCACTATGCTGTCTAAAGTAAATGCTGATAGAAGATAAAATGGTCATGAATAAAAGTTTTTATGGAGAACCGCTGGAGAACTGAGAATTGTGCCAAGGAATATT
>CM045734.1:64222913-64260413 GCA_024760905.1 Plotosus lineatus
GACCGGCATAAGGGGGAGAGACACTGGTTAGTGCCCCCCCCCCCTATTTTATTATATAATATATATATTTTATATATAAAATCAGTTATATAGCGTGTTACTCTTGTGTTAAGACGTCGTCTCTGTGATCTTTGTGTTTACACTGTTTTGTGGCCTTTTGTAACCCGAAGCAAATATTGTTGGTCAGAAGCGTAAGCCTACTAGCATGGGTGCAAGTCTCATACACAGAGATGAATTAACTATCTGTTCAGATCGGCACAATCTACCATGCATACTCAGTTACGCAAAGAGAGTTGTAATATGAATGACAACCCAAGAAAGAGAACTATCCGCTCTGCTGGTGATTCACATAAATGCAGGCTGAGTACTAAACGAGTTCAACAGGGCCCTTACTAACTTGAAAGACCAGAAGTCAGTATAACCTGCACTTCGTTTCAAGCAAGTAAACTACTTTCAGCAAGTGCACTACCTTCGGTATTGAGCGCCTCACATATTGTAAGCGTTGATTGGCTGTTTTAAGCTTCATGTAAAGTGAGTCAGCTCAGCTTCATGTCATATGACCATCCGTCGACCATCGGAACCATTTCCAAGCAGAAGGATCGCATCATAGAGAATGCTAAAGGTTATATTTGATACTGTATTTGATGAGTGAATTTGATTTAAATTTATCAATTTGAAACTATTTTGCTTGAATTTAATTTATTTTAAATTAATGTTGATATTATTTAATATATTTGATATTATTCTACAATGTTATGCTCATAATAATTGATTAGGGGTTTTATGAGATACGGTAATGGTATTTATGGATGTATAGTACAGTATGAGCATCATACATCACACGTGATACGTCATACATCACTGTATATATGTATATTTATGTATCAATTTTTATATGGTATTTTATATTTTATATTGTTATAACTGAACAATGGTGAGCTATTGTGAGATTTGAATCAAATTTGATTTATCTGATTTTTGTTTCACTTCATGCACCTTATAAGCCGGTGCGCCTTGTGGCCCGGAAAATGTGGTGCGCGGTTACAGAACCTTCTCACACACAATCACACAATTGTGCTATCTTGTTGATCTTCAGTGCCAGCCAGAGTACTGCATTACTGCACTAGTTCCATTACACACACACTCAGACAGAGAAGTAAGTATCCCCATATTGAAGCTTCAGTTGGACTGACATAGGAATCAGACAGACAGAATCTAACGTCAGATGGAGGGAAAGGAAAAGCTTGAGAGAGATAGAGAGAAAGATATTGCAGGTTAAAGTTTTACTTTGTCATTGTTTTCTTAACAGATATTCACTTTTTTTTTGTTCACCCGCTACAGTATGTGTGTGTGTGTCTTAGCGAGTGCTACAAATCCCTTTTGTCAGTGCTCTATTCTATGGAATGAAAGAGTCTTTTTATATTTCAAAAATAAACTCCTTTGGACAGAAGCTGCAATACACACACACACACACACACACACACACACACACACACACACACACTCTCTCACACACAGGCTGTTAGATCGACCTGTAAAGCTGGTTTTGATCGTGTGAGCGTCCTTGTGTGCACCACTGCACATTTATTTTGACTTTGTTCAGAATTGGTTGTCCTGTCAAACTGGAGACACACACACACACACGTCCCTTTGCTCCTGTGTATGTGGGAAAGATGAAGACTGCAGGTCGGACACTCATTATTTTTACAAACACAGACCCTTTTCTGCAAAACTGCTGCTGCATCTCCTATCACACACACACACTTTCCCTAACAAGTGTGCACTATGTAGTGATCATCTTCTTTTACTTTTGGCTGCTCCCTTCAGGAGTCGCCACAGCAAATCATCCGCCTCCACCTCACCCTGTCCTCCGCATCTTCTTTTCTGACTCCAACGACCTTCATGTCTTCCTTCACCACATCCATAAATCTCTTCTTTGGTCTTCCTCTAGGCCTTCTGCCTGGTAGTTCCAACCTCAGCATCCTACTGCCAATATACTCACTATCCCTCCTCTGTATATGTCCAAACCATCTCAATCTAGCCTCTCTGACTTTGTCTCCAAAACATCTTACGTGGGCTGTCCCTCTGATATACTCATTTCTGAGCCTATCCATCCTCGTTACTCCCAGAGAGAACCTCAACATTTTCATCTCCGCTAACTCCATCTCTGCCTCCTGCCTTTTCCTCAGCGCCACTGTTTCTAAGCCATACAACATCGCTGGCCTCACCACCGTCTTGTACACTTTTCCCTTCATTCTTGCTGACACTCACACCAGACATTTTTCTCCAACCATTCCAGCCTGCCTGCACACGCTTCTTCACCTCTTTTCCACACTCTCCATTGCTCTGGATTGTTGAGCCTAAGTACTTAAAATCCTCCACCTTCCTTATCTCTGCTCCCTGTAACATGACCGTTCCTCCTGGGTCCTTCTCATTCACACACATGTATTCTGATTTTCTGAGGTTAACCTTCATTCCTCTCCTTTCCAGGGCATACCTCCACCTCTCTAGATTTTCCTGCACTTGTTCTCTGCTCTCACTACAGATCACAATGTCATCTGCAAACATCATAGTCCATGGAGATTCTTGTCTCACCTCATCTGTCAGCCTGTCCATCACCATAGCAAACAAGAAGGGGCTTTTTCCAGAACCACAAAGGCACAATGCAGCTCCTTCTGATATTCTCTGTACTTCTTTATTAACATCCTCAAAGCAAACATTGCATCTGTGGTTCTCTTTCTTGCATGAAACCAAACTGTTGTTCACAAATGCTGACCTCTGCCCTTAGTCTCGCTTCCACTATTCTTTCCCATAACTTCATCATATGGCTCATCAACTTTATCCCTCTGTAGTTGCTGCAACTCTGCACGTCTCCCTTGTTCTTAAAAATGGGCACCAGCACACTTCTCCTCCACTCCTCCGGCATCTGCTCACTCTCTAGTACCTTGTTGAAAGTTCTTGTAAGAAAATCTACTGCTACCTCTCCTAGACACTTCCATACCTCCACAGGTATATCATCAGGACCAACTGCCTTTCCATTCTTCATTCTCTTCAATGCCCTTCTCACTTCACCCTTACTGATCTTTGCTGCATCCTGCTCCTCAATGGTCACCTCTTCTACTCTTTTTTCTCTCTCATTTTCCTCATTCATCAGCTCTTCAAAGTACTCTTTCCATCTTCCCAGCACACTTCTGTCATCAGTCAATACATTTCCCTCTCTGTCCTGTATCAATCTAACTTGCTGCACGTCCTTCCCATCTCTATTTCTCTGCTGTGCCAACCTGTATAGATCATTTTCTCCCTCTTTACTGTCCAACCTATCATACAAGTCATCATACGCCCTCTGTTTGGCCTTAGCCACTGCTACTTTCGCCTTACGCTGTGTCTCCCTGTACTCCTGTTTACTCTCTCCGGTAATCTCAATGTCCCACTTCTTCTTAGCTAACCTCTTCCTTTGTACACACTCCTGCACTTCCTCATTTCACCACCAAGTCTCCTTATCTACTTTCCTTCCAGAGGACACACCAAGTACTCTCCTACCTGTGTCCCTGATCACATTTGCTGTGGTTGTCCAGTCATCTGGAAGCACTTCCTGACTCCTCCTTGAAGACAACACGACACTGTTCCTTTTTCAGCTTCCGTCGCTTTGTCTTCTGCTCTGCCTTTGCCTTTTTCACCTTTCTCACCATCAGAGTCATCCTGCACACCACCATCCTATGCTGTTTGGCAACACTCTCACCCACTACTACTTTGCAGTCACTGGCTTCCTTCAAATTACATCGCCTACACAATATGTAGTCTACCTGTGTGCTCCTACCTCCGCTTTCATAAGTCACCCTATGCTCCTGTTTCTTCTGGAAGAAAGTATTCACCACAGCCATTTCCGTCCTTTTTGCAACATCTGTCCTTCTGCGTTCCTGTCCTGGATACCAAACCTGCCCATCACTTCCTCGTCCCCTCTGTTGCCTGCACCAGCATGTCCATTGAAGTCTGCACCAATGACCACTCTTTCACCTCTGGGGGTACTCTGCATCACTTCATCTAACTCACTCCAGAATCTCTCCTTCTCTTCTAGCTCAAATCCTGCCTGTGGGGCATAAGCACTAACAACATTGAGTATTACACCTTCAATTTCTAACTTGAGACTCATCACTCTGTCTGACACTCTTTTCACTTTTAGAACATTCCTGACAAACTCCTCCTTCAAGATGACTCCTACTCCATTTCTCTTCCCATCCACACCATGATAAAACAGCTTAAACCCTGCTCCTAAGCTTTTAGCTTTGCTACCTTTCCACCTGGTCTCCTGAACACACAGTATGTCCACCTTCCTCCTCTGCATCATGTCAGCCAGCTCTCTAGCTTTTCTTTGCATAGTTCCAACATTCAAAGTCCCCACTCTCAGTCCTAGACTCATGCCTTTCCTCTTCTCTCTCTGTCTACGGACACGCCTCCCACCTCTCCTTCTTCGACATCTTTGACCAACAGTAGTCTAATTTCCATCAGCACCCTGTTGATTGACAGCACTGATGGCGGTCGTTGTTAACCTGGGCCTCGACCGATCCGGTATGGGGGTAATACTTCTGATTTGCATCATAAATGTTTGGCATTGGTTTTACGTCGGATGCCCTTCCTGACACAACCCTCTGCATTTCTCGTAGTGATCATAGTGATACAATACAGAGCTGTGCATCTGTTTTATAGTTCATGTTGAATATGTGTGGGACTTTGCTAATGGAACCACAAATTGGGAGACGTATGATCAGAATGACACACCGGATTTAATGGCTTAACTGTGTACATTAAAATCATCAGGACATATTCTGCTCAATAATATCTGTGAGTTTCATGGTGTCCAACTGCACAAAGGGTTTTGGAAAGCACAGCATTTTGGGATGTATGTATGTATGTGGAACAGATTGAAATTAGTTCAGTCTGCTTGGTGTTTTCTGGATCATGTACATAATCCGAAACCTGAAAGGCAGATGTTTACAGGGAGATTTTGTACGGACACCAGACTCACAAACACTAGTGTTCCATTAAGACATATAAAGTGCTGTAAAGAACATTAAACATAAAGATGGTGAGATGATGACTGACCATGATGTTGGTGAAGTTCCTGGTATTCAGACACGTGATATGCACCTGCATAGGTGAAGCTTGTGAGCACCACATTTGAAGAAAGGTATTGAGCAGATAAATTAAAGCTATGAAGGAGTGCACAAAAATCATTACCAGTATAGCAATATGTGTCTGAAATGAGCAGCAGTTTTCTTTGCTATTTCAAAAGTCTGATGACATATGGGGGGGAGGGTCTATTCTAGAACATTTTGGTCCTGCACTGAATGCTGAAGAACCTCCTTCTATAGGTGAGCAGGTAGGACAGTCCATGGTGGGGGTGTCAGGGATCACTGATAATGGTTATAGTTTGAAAACAAACAACTCTGAGATGCAGTGTCTTGAATGGTGGGGAGAGAGGTTCAAATGATGATCTCTGCTGTCCTCACCAATCTACTCACACTCTCAAGTAAGAAGTCACTGCAGCCCCCACACCATACAGAGATGCAGCAGTTTGTCCACGAGGTGCTGTGGAATGATGGTATTAAATGCTTCAAATAAAAGTAAATGCCAACGGTATAAAACTTACGATGGCCTTGTAATCACTGAGGGAGGTAATTTGAGTTTTCTTAGGCATTCAGATAACAGTGACAGTCTCGGACTGTCTTGGTCCACTGAGGTGTTGAATATGTCTGTTAGAACAGGGGTCCCCAACCTTTTTGTCACCGCGGACCAGTCAACGCTTGACAATTTTACTGCAGACCAGGGGGAGGGGGGGGGGTCATAGACTGGTGTCATAGACTGTTTCTATTGTAAATATAATTTAATGAATTTATTATTAATAAATAATAATAATAATCAGTTAATTAATGTTATTTTTTTCAACAGCTGAAATAAAGTTGGTTGGGAAGTAGAGCTTGAACCTTTCTAAAAAAAAACAAAACAAAAACCCAAAACACAGATGATGGTGCACCAGCGGGGAGAATGAAGGTTCGCGCTCAGTCTCACCCAAAATCCCCGCTATTGTTTGAAACATGTCCAACTCGCCTCTGTTCATGCGCCGCCCCCTTGTGGCTTACATTTAAGCGCTCAAGTGACCGACATGTAACCGAGAGAATCCGCTCATTTTTCAAAATAAAGATTTTTCAAAAATAAAGATCGTTCAGACTCAGATAATAAATAAAACGTAAATAATGAATTATTTCTTCTGCGGACCGGTACCAGTTGAGCGGTGGTTGGGGACCCCTGCGTTAGAGCACAAGCCAGCTGAGCTGCACAGGCCCTGATCACTTGCCCAGGTGTGTTATCCGGGCACATGGCGTTTCGTGGGGTGACTCTTCTCAGAGTCCCATGCACGCCATCTGCATAGAGGTAGAGTGCTTTCTCATCCTGGTGGGAGCACTTTTCTTTGCAGGAGTTCTGTTTAATGCCTTGAAGAAGTTATTACGTTTGTTCAGGAAGTCCACATCAGAGGTTAGCTTTTAGGTTAGCTTTTAGAAGTTAGCCTGCCCCGACAGTGTGCTTCCGCCTTCGGTCACAGCGCCTCCACTGGCTTCTTTGTTGGCTTGTGCTGCTACTTGAGACCATTGCGCTATAGGCCTATGTGTTTTACTAGCATAGTATGTCGAGGCTGACATTCTCAAGTAGTCGTCTCTATGAAGCTAAAACACTGAATGATCTTAATTCTAGCAAATGATGTCAGTCGTGTACTAACTCAGTGAGCATTCTCAATATTTCCGGCATCCTCGTTAGTGTACTTGAAAGATAATTACAGACACCTGCAACCACAGCAGAGCAGGGTGCCACCATCTTGGAAGATCTTTACAGTGAAAACACAAATAATGTTTATGTACAAGTACATTTAACAATTGTTGCACAAATGCTCTCAGAATTTCTATATAAAGAGAGAGGGAGAGTGAACGAGTGAGAGGGAGGGAGGAAGAGCAAAAAGTGTGTGTGTGTGTGTGTGTGTGTGTGTGTGTGAGAGAGAGAGAGAGAGAGAGAGAGAGAGAGAGATGAATGTTGTAATATCTGTCGATTTTGTGCTCAATGAGATTGTTATTCAGAAAAAAAAAACTTTAACAATAATAATAAATAATAAAACAATGAATAATAATGAATCCCAGATGTTTTCTGAATTTTTTTCTGGTATTTTATTCGTATTTAAATTCTGATGGAGGTTTTTTTTTTGTTTTTTTTTTTCCATTCTCGTTACTCTGGTTGAAATATCGTCACGGAAACCATCTCCTCCAGAACTTCCCCTCCTCATCCTCCCACTGCTGATATTTTGTGAGGGTGCGATTATTAAATCTCAGCTTATTGGGAGTAATTTGGTGGAGTCGGGTGGAGGAGGTGCTGATTGTATAATAACGTTTATATTTGAGATGTGTGAGAGACTGAAGCTGTTTATATGAAGATTTATTCTGTTCTGCTTTACAGTAACGTAATATTGTAGATCGTATTCTGTTCCGCCTCGCAGTGCTCTGGCGCTCTGTACACGCACATCGTTACAGATGCCTTCTCTGCTTATTCTCTCTATCCATCTCTCCCTCTCTTCGTCTCTCTTTCTGTCTAATTCTCTCTTTTTTCTCCTGCAGCTTTGCTGAATTCAGCGTTTTGTGTAAAGCGTGCAGGAGAAAATTTCGGGTCCCGTCCAATTCGCCTCCGTTCAGTTTTATCTCGCGCCTTTCCAGATCCCCGTGGTGTCGTAGCTGCTCACTGTACAGCGCTGTACATTTATCACCACGCACCACATCACCGCTCCACACGTCACTGCTCACTGGGATTAACTCGCATCTCGTCTTCATACAGACATACTGCAGATATTTACACTGTCCACTTCTCAACAGGAAACACACCTACCAACCAACAAACAAACAAACAAATCAATAAGTCATGTTCCAACTTTTAGTTTTGCACTCAAGCTATGAGAATAATAATCTGTTAATGCCAAGATTTATTTGGACTTTTAGTCAATGTATTCATTTTTGAATTCATTCACTTTATCCTAATTAAGGGGGGAAGCTACAGCCCATGTCAGCTGACTCTGGGTGAGGGAACTGTACACCTTGAACAGCTTGCCAGGCCATTAAAGGGTCAACACACAACTACCCATGGGGCCTTCATATCGTTTGTTCTGTGCTTTTCCCCTACACCATAAGGAACACAGTGAGAGTGCCACAGCCACCTACTGTAGTGGATTTGCAATTACATTTTTACAAAAAAAGCATGTTCTCCAGGGTTATACGCCCCTCAACATCACACAACACACCCAAGGGGGTGCGCTCCATGACTTGAGAAGCTTGTAAGAGCTCACCATGAGCTTTTCATTACCGGCATTCGTAGCGTGCACATGCACAAAATTCTCCTCCTTCTTCTCTATTACGCACGACCTCATGCCTGCCCACGTGACATCTTTGCCACAGTCGATGACTGGAAGGGTTAGTTAACTTATTGTTTATTCTAGTTTGATTATTATTTATGATTATTATTAATGTTAATGTACATTAATGTACAAAGAAGAAGAAGATCTTTAATATATTAGGTCAAATATACATGTTTGTGTCAGGTTATATGAGTTTGGGAGGGGGTTGGAATGGATTAATTGGTTTTCTATTTCTTCCTATGGGAATTTTTGTTTTATCTAACGACCATTTTGACTTACGAGCTTGCCCTTGAAACGGATTAATTTTGGAAGTCAAGGTATCGCTGTATTAATAACTGCATAGTTTTTTGGGTCTTTGTTAAGATACTTGCTTAGGAAGCAGTAGACCAATGATTTGTTCATCCGTTCATTTTCTGTAACCACTTAATCCTAATTTGGGTTGCGGGGAGGCTGGCGCCCATCCCAGCCAACTTCGGGCGAGGAAAGAGTATACCCTGGACAGCTCTCCAGGCCATTCTTCTTCTTTTCCTTTCGGATTTTCCCTTCAGGGGTCGCCACAGCGAATCATCTGCCTCCATCTCACCCTATCCTTTGCATCTTCTTCTCTTACACCAACGACCTTCATGTCCTCCTTCACCACAAACATGACTCGTCTCTTTGGTAAGATTGCAGGGCGGAAACACGCTGACGACTTTGCAGCCTACTCTTTACGAAAGTCATCAATGGTTTTTTTACATGCCTCACACCATAGACAGTGGGAGACATGGCCGGCCTTTGATAAGCCAGTTAGCTGCACTGGGGGGGGGCAGTGACAACCTTGTGGAGAATGGGACTCGTTCCCCCAACCTTTGGATCAGTAATCCAGTGCCCTATACCACTAGACCACCACTGCCCCATCAAAAGATTTGTATTTATTCTCATTTTCAAGGTGTTTAACAAGAGTATGCACGTTTATTCATCTCAAGTCCTTTAGAGACCCTCGACTGCGGTTCTTTTTAAGACTGCGAGGTGCTACACTGATCAAAGTCCAGCATATTAATAAAGTATGTTTTATGAAATGACTGATAGGAAATAATGATGCTGGAGGACACTTGTAAACCAGAATGATTACGAACAGTGGACACACAGAACCACATGGTCCATTTGTTATGAGTTCTCTAGCCTGACTGAGTGGAAAGCACCCAGCATTCATTCAGGTATGTGTAGGGACCACTTTAAAATGATATAAGAGAATATCCACAGACTTGGGAAATACCATCCAGCTGTGTTTCGACTTGAATGAAGAAGAGAAAAATGAGGGATTCTGTTGACACCAAGATACATTCAGGTAAAACATCAAACATTTCAGCCACAATTGAAAAGAAAGAAAAAAAAAAGATACAGCTTTATTAATCTCACAATGGAGAAATTCACTGTTACAGGCTCTTGAGGTACCATCAGTAGGGGGTGCAAAAATAGATACATATACAAACATACACACATACATATATATTATATAAGTAAATAAATAAATAGATACATAAATAGTATAAATTAATAAACAATAAAAGAAAAGAAGGGGACGACTGGCCTATATTAAAGTGTAATGTATCTGAGTGCAGAGTAGATGGGTTGATATGGTTCACAGTGGGGTAGATGTGGTTGATTAAAGTGCACGGGGTTTTTGTTGCACATAACCGGTATTTTCACAGACAGTTACAAAGTGGCGTTGTACAGTCTGACAGCGGTGGGAATGAACGACCTGCGGTAGCGCTCCTTCCTGCACCGAGGATGCCTCAGTCATCCACTGAAGGAGCTGCTCAGCTTCTCTACAGTCTGGTGCAGTGGGTGAGAGCCGTTGTTCATGATGGATGTGAGCTTTACTACCATCCTCCTCTCACTCACCTCCTCCACAGAGTCCAGTGGGCAGCCGAGGACAGAGCTGGCCCTCCTGACCAGCTTGTTCAGTCTTTTTCTGTCCCGCTCTGTGCTGCCCGGGGCCCAGCAGATGGCAGCGTAGAGGATTGCAGAGGCTACCACAGAGTCATAAAATGTCCTGAGCAGAGGTCTGCATACTCCGAAGGACCCGAGTCTCCTCAGAAGGTGGAGGCGACTCTGGCCCTTCTTGTACAGGGCGTTGGTGTTGTGGGACCAGTCCAGTTTATTGTTAAGGTGAACGCCCAGGTATTTGAAACTGTTCACTATCTCAATGTCCTGTCCCTGGACGTTCACTAGTGATTGTGTGTGTGTATGTGTGTGTGTGTGTGTGTGACTATGGGAAGAAGATGGAGGAGAAGCTGGCTCAGAACAACGTGCGGGACGTCTGGAGAGGACTAAAAACCATGTCTGGATTTGGGCAGGGAGTCAGAGGGACAGCTGATGGTGACCAGCGCTGGGCGGATGAACTAAACTGTTACTTCAACAGGTTTGATTCTCCCCCCTCCCCCTCTGCCCCCCTCCCCGTTCCCCCCCTCTCTTCACACGTCTCCAGACCAGCAGACACCTCCCCCCTCCCCCCTCCCCAGGCCAACTTCACTTGACTGCTACAGCCCGACAGACACATCCCCTCCCTCTGCAGCCCACCCCAGCCCCCCCTCTCCCTCACATCAGACCAGGTGAGGAGACAGCTGAGGCGACTAAATCAGAGGAAATCTGAAGGACCAGATGGCATCAGTCCCAGGCTGCTGAGGACCTGCGCAGACCAGCTCTGTGAGGTACTATGCTACCTGTACAACCTGAGCCTCAGCCTGGAGAAGGTTCCCGTCCTGTGGAAGACTTCCTGTGTGGTTCCGGTTCCCAAAACAGCACAAGCGAAGGAACCGGCCCACTACAGACCTGTTGCCCTGACCTCCCACCTTATGACCATGGAAAGCCTCCTATACACCTCCGCTCTATGGTGAGCCCCACCCTAGATCCGCTGCAGTTTGCCTACAGGCCCAACATCGGAGTAGAAGACGCCGTCAACTACCTTCTGCAGCGGGCACGAACCCACCTGGAAATCGCTGGCAGCGCTGTGAGGGTCATGTTCTTTGACTTCTCCAGCGCCTTCAACACCATCAGGCCAGCGCTTCTGCGGGGAAAGCCGGAGGACGTGGGAGTGGACGGGCATCTTGCTGCCTGGATCACTGACTACCTTACTAACCGTCCACAGTACGTGCGGCTACGCGGCTGTAAGTCAAAGGTGGCAGTCTGCAGCACGGGGGCACCGCAGGGCACCGTCCTCTCACCCTTCCTTTTCAGCATTTATACCTTGGACTTTAGCTATAGCACAGACAGCTGCCACCTCCAGAAGTTTTCGGACGACTCCGCCATCGTGGGCCGTGTGTCAGAGGGGAACGAGCTGGAGTACCGGTCGGTCATCGTTGACTTCGTGGACTGGTGTGAGCGCAACCACTTGTGCTGAACACCAGGAAGACGAAGGAGATGGTGGTCGACTTCAGAAGAGGCACACTAACACACACACACACACACACACACACACACACACACACACACAATCACTAGTGAACGTCCAGGCACAGGACATTGAGATAGTGAACAGTTTCAAATACCTGGGCGTTCACCTTAACAATAAACTGGACTGGTCCCACAACACCAACGCCCTGTACAAGAAGGGCCAGAGTCGCCTCCACCTTCTGAGGAGACTCAGGTCCTTCGGAGTATGCAGACCTCTGCTCAGGACATTTTATGACTCTGTGGTAGCCTCTGCAATCCTCTACGCTGCCATCTGCTGGGCCCCGGGCAGCACAGAGCGGGACAGAAAAAGACTGAACAAGCTGGTCAGGAGGGCCAGCTCTGTCCTCGGCTGCCCACTGGACTCTGTGGAGGAGGTGAGTGAGAGGAGGATGGTAGCAAAGCTCACATCCATCATGAACAACAGCTCTCACCCACTGCACCAGACTGTAGAGAAGCTGAGTAGCTCCTTCAGTGGACGACTGAGACATCCTCGGTGCAGGAAGGAGCGCTACCGCAGGTCGTTCATTCCCACCGCTGTCAGACTGTACAACGCCACTTTGTAACTGTCTGTGAAAATACCGGTTATGTGCAATAAAAACCCCGTGCACTTTAATCAACCACATCTACCCCACTGACTGTGAACCACATCAACCCATCTACTCCGCCCTCAGATACATTACACTTTAATATAGGCCAGTCTATAAAGTCGTACCTTTCTTTTCCTTTATTGTTTATTAATTTATACTATTTATGTATCTATTTATTTATTTACTTATATAATATATATGTATGTGTGTATGTTTGTATATGTATCTATTTTTGCACCCCCTACTGATGGTACCTCAAGAGCCTGTAACAGTGAATTTCTCCATTGTGAGATTAATAAAGCTGTATCTTATCTATCTTATCTTAAATGCCACCAGTAAGCCCACCAATGCCATCATTTTGTGGCTTACAAAGTGCAGACCAATCTGTCATTTGAAACATGTATTTTAGTTCCTCTGTGGACTCCTCTGACCATCTCCTTACAGTCCGTCCAGTCGTAGGCTGGCTCTTCACAACAGTAAATTAAGTTGTGGAGTGATTTCCCCAGTTGGGGTAGGGGAGGAAATGTAGGAGTCCTTAGTGTTTACGTACAGCTGATATAAAGTTCTGTCCTCCCTGATGTAACAGTCCACATACTGCACAAAGTTTGGCAGTGTCCATGGTAACGTGGTTGATGTCACCCGAGGCCACAATGAAAGCTTGAAATGAAATGCTGAGTCTATAACTGGGCTAATGGCAGCATGAACAGTGTCACCAGCAGCAGGGCAGTCAGCAGAAGAAGGAAAATATACAGCCGCTAAGATGACATGGGAGAATTCCCTCGGCAAATAACGTCCAACAGTGCACAGTTCAATATCCAGTCCACAAATCTGCTCTTTGATGATTATATGGGTGGGATTACAAGACCTGTTATTAATGAGAACGGCGAGCCCCCCCCCCCTCTTTCGTGTTGCAGTCTCTGTTGGCCCGGACAGTGTGAAAGCCCGTAATGGGCATGTTGTCATCAGGAAGATCCTGATACAGCCATGTTTCCACGAAACATTAAATTACAGCCCCTATAGTCCCTCTGTTTCGGGCCATGCTGTCAGCTCGTCCATCTTATTCCTCAGTGACCTCACATTCCCCATTAGAGCAGACGGGAGACACGGCTGGTGCTTTTTCCTCTCTGTAAGCCTCTGCTGTCTCGCCGCTCCAATTCTGCGTTCCAATTCTGCATCCAGTATTTTTGTTCCTCCAGTTTTCAGCCGGTAAGTCCGCAGGCCCGTCTACTAATCCAGCTGGCTACAGGGCGATCAGCTGATCCCTGGAGTAAACAAAACGCACGTGTTTGTGCTATGGTCCATGAAAGTAAACGTTCAGCATCTATAAAAATTAAAAACCTCTTTCAACCCACATATTGAGAGGGCAGCTACTTATAAACAAGAAAATAATAAGTATAAGGAAAAAGTTAAAATAAGAAAAAGGGAGTTAAAGCTATGTGAGGGGAGGGGCGGCTGCGCATGACTGGAAGGAAGTGAACAGAGTGATGGTAAATGACGTCTCTGCTCGTTTCATCTTTCTTGTTTTCTTTCTCGTTTTCTTTTCTTTCTCCCTCTTGACCTGAACACTGAACTGAAAATGATTTGTTCTGTTCTGATGGCCAGGTTTCGAAATAATGTTCTAAATTTACTTTTAACGTACAACACCTCGCACTCTACCTCTTTTCATTCCTCTTTCACTTCTGCGTTCTGTAATGTTCATCCCTCGCTTTTCCTCTGTCTCCACCGCGAGAGAGAAACCTGAGCAGGGATATATTCCTGCGTTCTTCTCTGCTCCTGTTTCTTCCCTCCTTCTTTCTTTCCCTCTATCCTCTCATTTCAGCCCATTGATTAAATTTCTTTTTCTCATTCTCCTTTTCATACTAAACATTCATTTTCACTTCTACTCTTTTATTTATCCTTCCATCCACCACACAGTAATCCACTGACTTTACAACTTTTTTCTTCAAACCTGTTCTCCATCACATCATTTCTCCAAAAGTCTACAAATATGACCCCTGTCAACCTCGCCCTCCCCTTTCTTGCTCTCTCATTCTCTCTCCTCTCTCTCTCACTACGTCTCCTTCCATCTGTCCATCATTCCCTATCACAGTCTCTTTCTCTCCCCATCTCACTCTCTTACTCCCTCTCTCACCCTCCCTTACTCACTCTTTCTCTGTCTCTCTCCCTCTCTCACTCTCTCCCTTTCTCAATTTCTCCCTCTCTCTGTACATCTCTCCTCTCTCCCTCACGCATTCTTTCTCACGCTCTCTCCCTCTCACACCTTCTCTCTCCATCACTCCCTCTCTCACTCGCCCTCACTCTCACTCACTCTTTCTCCATCTCCCCCCCCCCCCCTCTCCCTCTACCTCACTCTCTTTCTGTAAATCTCACACTCAGCTTTAATAATTATTAATGACCGCTAAAGACAACAAGTACAGCGGAAAGAAAAACCTCGGTCGGATCACTGCTCTGGCACACTTTTACTTTCCTTCTGTCTACTGAACCGTTGTGTGTGTGTGTGTGTGTGTGTGTGTAGTTGTGTGTAGTTGTGTGTATGTGTGTCATTGTGTGTGTGTGTGTGTGTGTGTGTGTTCATCTGTGTGTGTGTGTGTGTGTGTGTGTAGTTGTGAATGTGTGTAGTTGTGAGAATTTGTGTGTGTAGTTTGTGTGTGTAGTTGAGTGTGTGTATCTAGTCGTGTGTGTTTGTAGTTGTGAGTGTGTTTGTATGTGTAGTTATGTGTATATAGTTGTGAGCGTGTGTGTGTAAATGAGTGCTTGTGTGTAGTTGAGTGTTTGTGTGTCGCTGAGTGTTTGTGTGTTTGTAGTTCTGAGTGTGTGTGTTTGCATGTGTAATTGTGAGTGTGTGTGTAGTTTGTGTGCATAGTTTAGTGTGTGTGTGTGTAGTTGAGTGTTTGTGTGTATGTGATTGTAGTTGAGTGTGTGTAGTTGTGTGTATAATTGTGAGCATGTGTGTGTAGTTGTGTGTTTGTGTGTGTAATTGAATGATGTGTGTAGTTGTGAGTTTGTTTGTGTAGCTGTGTGTGTAATTGTGTGTGTGTGTTTGAATGTGTACTTGTGAGTGTGTGTGTGTAGTTGTGTGTATAATTGTGAGCATGTGTGTGTGTGTGTGTGTAATTGAATGTGTGTGTAGTTGTGAGAGTTTGTGTGTGTAGCTGTGTGTAGTTGAGTGTGTAGTTGTGTACATTTGTGTGTGTAGCTGTGTGTAGTTGTGCACATTTGTGTGTGTAGTTGTGTGTGTGTAGTTGTGTGTGTAGTCGAGTGTAGTTGTGCATATTTGTGTGTGTAGTTGTGTGTGTGTAGTTGTGTGTGTAGTTGAGTGTTTGTGTGTATGTGATTGTAGTTCTGAGTGTGTGTGTGTGTGTGTGTTTGAATGTGTACTTGTGAGTGTTTGTGTGTGTAGTTGTGTGTATAGTTGTGAGCGTGTGTGTGTGTGTAGTTGTAAGTGTTTGTGTGTGTAATTGAATGTGTGTGTAGTTGTGAGAGTTTGTGTGTGTAGTTGTGTGTGTGTAGTTGTGTGTGTAGTTGTGAGCATTTGTATTTGTAGTTGAGTGTGTGTAGTTGTGTGTAGCTGTGTGTGTAGTTGTGAGCGTGTGAGTGTGTGTAGTTGTGAGTGTGTTCGTGTGTAGTGTTTGTGTGGTTGTGAGTAGTTTTGAGTGTGTGTTTCTCTGTGTAGTTGTGAGTGTGTGTAGTTTGTGTATATATAGTTTTGAGTGTGTGTGTAGTTGTGAGTGTTAGAGTGTGTGTGTGGAGTTATGAGTGTTTGTGTGTGTGTGTGGAGATGTGAGTGTGTGTGTTTGTGTATGTGTAGTTGTGTGTCTAGTTGTGACTGGGTGCATAGTTGTGAGTGGTTGTGGGTCTGTGGCTGTAGTTGTGTTTGTGTGAAGTTGAATGTTTGTGTGTGTTTGTGTGTGTGTGTTTGTTGGTTATGTCTGAATTTGTTTGTGTACACGTGAGATAATCCCAACTGATGGTTTACGTTTTCCGATAGTTGAGTGTGTGTGGTAGTTCGAGTGGTTGCATAATGTGTCACTGTTGCTTCACAGAGATGTGGTTCTGGGTTCAAATCTGAGCCACCCCCCCCCCCTCCACTGAACTCACCTCTGATTGGCTCCATAATGGATGGATAGATAGATTAATTGGTAGATATGATGAAGAAAGGGTGATATGAGTGTGATACTAAGAGATCCTGGGTTATGAATATCAGGTGGTGAACCTGTGTTTTTATATCAGTAAAGTCAATAAACCACACCTGTGAATGGTCTGAGAATGCACTGTGTGTGATCTATCATGTGGGCATTGTGAGGCTGTGTATATCTGGTCAGATCCTACAGAAGAGCACACGCTTCTGAACCTGTTAATGCTGAATGAGATAGAAAAGAGGCTGAACACATGTCTATGTAGAGGGAGTGGAACACAACGAGCTCTAACACAACAACACTTGTGTGGTGCTAATCTAATGGCTGATGGGCATGTTTATGTGTGTGTATGTGTTTAGAAATGAGAGTAAGTCTCTGAATGTTTTTTTTTTGGACAGTGGACAGTGAATCCAGGTGACTAGCATGACGTGAAGCTAACTGGCTCTGTCTACTGAAAACTTTCCCATGATTCTTCTGGGGTCCCTGACGACTGAGCCCTCCTCCCTCTCACCATCTGTCTAATAAAGAGTCGAGTACTTTTCCTTAATGGGAGACAGAGAGAGTAAAGAGACTCTGATATTCCCCCGAACGCCGCTCTATTTTTAACTTGGCTGCCCCGGTGGACGAGCCGAGTGCTAATGGATCTGCTCCTCTCGACAGGGTGAGAAACTCACTCTGTCTTTCACTCTGACCTTCACAACACTGTCCATCTCTAAACTCTCCACCGACTCGCATCAGGCGTTCTACACTCCGCACCTCTTAAACAGCTCCAGCTGGATTCCAAATCCAGAAAATTCCAAACTCCCTACACCCTACTCCCTATCTCCTACACCCCTATCATTTTCACCCTATCCCCTACTCCATATCCCCTACTTCATATGCCCTCCTACCGATTCCCTATCCCCTACTCATCGTCTCCCGCTTCTATTCCCTACTACATCCCCTTGTCTCCATGTCTCTGTGGCTTTATATCTTCTTCTTTTCCTTTCGGCTGTTCCCTCCTGGGGTTCCCACAGCGAATCATCTGCCTCCATCTTTATGGAAGTCGTATTAATGATTAGAATGTTTGAGTTGGCATAGGTTTTTATGTCGGATGCCCCTGACACACCCCTTCCTGTCACAACTCTTTAGCAAGGGACAGAAACATGCTGACGGCTATGCAGCTCCTCTTTACAAAAGTCAGCAATGGTTTTTTTACATTCACTATAGACAGTGAGAGACATGGCCGACCTTTGATAACCCAGTTAGGTGCACTGGGGGTACAGTGACAACCTTGTGGAGAGTGGGACTCGAACCCCCAACCTTAGGATCAGCGATCCAGCGCCGTTTACCACCAGGCAACCACTGCCTCTTTGTGGCTTTCTATCTCTAATTCTTTTATCATTCTAGATAAATATTCGGTTGAACACGGCAAAATTTCACATCAGGTTAACATTACTACTATTTATAGTATAAATAGTAGTAATGTTAACCTGATGTGAAATTTTGTCTTTTTGCTAGAGGTGTAAAAATATCATGGGTTGGCTTGAACAAAAACATTGCTATTGTTGCTAAATTTTTAAATTTTAAAGCTTTTTTTTCTTGGTGTGGCCTTTAAAGGGTTAAGTCTCAGTTTTGCAGAATTTCCATGTCCCCAACCCCCAGGTCTGTATCTCTTTACTGTGTTTCCATTTCTCCCTGCCAATGTCTCTGTGTCCCTTGTCCTCGTGCCTGTGTCACTATGCCTTCTTGGCAGTGTTTTGTCCTCCTGCATGTCTCCAGGTCCATATCTCTTCCTGCCTATGTCTCGAGTCACAGTGTCCTCTGACCATTGTCATCATGTCCCTGTTTCCTCCTGCCTGTGTCACCATGTCCTTATCTAATATTGTCTGTGTCAGTGTGTAAACCTGTCCTCCTGCCTGTTCCTCCATGTTAGCCTGTCGTTCTGCCTGTGTCTCCATTTCTCTGTGTCATCCTGCCTGTGTCTTCATGTCTGCCTTTCATCCTGCCTGCATCTCTATATCCCCATCTTCTCCAGCCTGTGTCTCGATGTCCCCTTCTCCACTTACATGTGTCTCCATCTCAATGTCTCCTTCCGGTGTCACCATGTCAGCCTGTAGTAAGGCCTGTGTCTCCATGTTCAACTGTTGTCATGCCTGCATTGCTATATCCCCGTCTCCATGTCACAACACTTTGTCTCCATGTCCCCATGTCCTCCTGCCTATGTCGCTGTGTCTCTCTCTCATGGAGTGTTGTGTGTAATAAATGCACTCTTATGAATAAGTCATGCGTAGATTTATTAGAGACTAAAATACACTCCGTGGGAATAAATCACATCTCGTACTGACA
This sequence comes from Plotosus lineatus, assembly GCA_024760905.1. Taxonomy (NCBI): domain Eukaryota; kingdom Metazoa; phylum Chordata; class Actinopteri; order Siluriformes; family Plotosidae; genus Plotosus; species Plotosus lineatus. The sequence goes on from CM045734.1 coordinate 64,241,843, forward strand.
GAATGTTAGATAAGGTTATTAGGGAGATCATAAAGCGTCGCATTATTCGCTGAGTTTTAACGACAATCAGGGGATTCAGGAAAACACCAGCATGTAAAATAGAAACAGCTGCTTAACCTTTAATGGAAAAAAAAACGAATAAACACACTTTCACTAATCTATAGTGTGTGTGTGTGTGTGTGAGAGAGAGAGAGAGAGAGAGAGACGGGCAGACAGATGTTGCAAAACAACAGATTTCTTTTTATCAAGTTTTAAGCTCTTGTTAACCTAATTAACCACTACACCACCATGCCACCCGATCTTTAACTCTCTCTCTCTCTATCTCTCTCTTTCTCTCTCTCTCTCTCTCTCTCTCTCTCTCTCTCTCTCTCTATCTCTCTCTCATACATACATGTGCATGCAGACACACAGGCACATAAACACACTCGCATACGCACACACAATCACATTCACACATTCATGCTCACAGTATAATGTTTAGATCAGCTGTTAGACTCTAATCTGATTGTAGCGCCATGTTAATGCTATCAGATTATTTCACTCACATTACGGTGCTGATCTCAGTCCAATCTGTCCATCACTGTCTGGGGAAAGAGGAGCATTGGACTTATCACTCACAAAGCCTGTGGTAGACAAGTGAAAAGACAGATACAGACCTTGATTACCAAAAGAGAGACATAGAGATAAAGGAGTGGAGATAAAAATAGTAGGATGATGAAGTGATGAGGATATTAACCGAGGAAAGAGGAAACACTACTGCTTATTTATAACAGAATCAAACAGTGAGAGATTGAATGAGAGGGGGATAGAGAGAGAGCGAGAGGGACATCAAAGGCTGGTCATGTCTCTGTGGTGGAGGTTCATGTAAAAGAACCATTGCTGACTTTCGTAAAGAGGAGCTGGATAACTCAGTGTGTTTTTGCCCCGCGAGGGTCTGGCTGTCTGGGGGGTAGTCTGCCTTCACCCAGTGTCAGCTGAGATGGGCGCCAGCCTCCTCACAACCTTAATTGGGATTAAGTGGTTCAGAAAATGAATGGATTGATGATGGATAAAATGTTTTTGGTCAGACTCTGATGTTGGAAGGCTTTTGATCAGACTCTGGTGGTGGAATGTTTTGATCAGACTCTGTTATCGGAATGTTTTTGATCAGACTTTGTTATTGGAATGTTTGTGATCAGACTCTGGTGTTCGAAAGTTTTTGATCAGACTCTGATGTTGGAATAGTTTTTATCAGACTCTGATGTTGAGTGCTTTTGATCAGACGCTGGTGGTGGAATGTTTTGATCAGACTCTCTTATTGGAATGTTTTTGATCAGACTCTGTTGGTGGAATGTTTTTGATCAGACTCTGATGTTGGAATGGTTTTGATCAGATTGTGATGTTTGAATAGTTTTGATAAGACTCTGGTGTTAGGATGGTTTTGATCAGACTCTAGTGTTCGAAAGTTTTTGATCAGACTCTGTCGGAATAGTTTTTATCAGACTCTGATGTTGAGTGCTTTTGATCAGACTCTGGTGGTGGAATGTTTTGATCAGACTCTCTTATTGGAATGTTTTTGATCAGACTCTGTTGGTGGAATGTTTTTGATCAGACTCTGATGTTGGAATGGTTTTGATCAGATTGTGATGTTTGAATAGTTTTGATAAGACTCTGGTGTTAGGATGGTTTTGATCAGACTCTGGTGTTAGAATGTTTTGGATCAGATTCTGATGTTGGAATGTTTTTGATCAGACTCTGATGTTAGAATGGTTTTGAAAAGACCCTGGTGTTAGAATGTTTTTGATCAGACTCTATTATTGGAATGTTTTTTTTTTTTTTATCAGATTCTATTATTGGAATGCTTTTGATCAGACTTTGGTGTTAAAATGTTTTTGATCAGACTCTGATGTTGGAATGGTTTTGATCAGACTCTGGTTTAAGAATGTTTTTGATCAGACTCTGGTGTTAGAATGTTTTTATCAGACTCTGATGTTTGAATGGTTTTGATAAGACTCTGGTGTTAGAATGTTTTTGATCAGATTCTGATTTTGGAATGTTTTTGATCAGACTCTGGTGGTGGAATGCTTTTGATCAGACTCTGGTGTTAAAATGTTTTTGATCAGACTCTGTTATTGGAATGTTTTTGATCAGACTCTATTATTGGAATGTTTTTGATCAGACTCTGGTGGTGGAATGCTTTTGATCAGACTCTGGTGTTAAAATGTTTTTGATCAGACTCTGCTATTTGAATGTTTTGATCAGATTCTGTCATTGGAATGTTTTTGACCAGACTCTGGTGTTAGAATGCTTTTGATGAGACTCTATTGGAATGTTTTTATCAGACTCTATTGGGATGTTTTTGATCAGACTCTGGTGGTGGAATGGTTTTGATAAGACTCTGGTGTTGGAATGGTTTTGATCAGACTCTGGTGTTAGAATGTTTTTCATCAGATTCTATTATTGGAATGTTTTTGAGCAGACTCTGGTGATGGAATGTTTTTTATCCGACTTTGTTGTTGGAATGTTTTTGATCGGACTCTGGTATTAGAATGTTTTTGGTCAGACTACTATTGGAATGTTATTGATCAGACTTTATTATTGGAATGTTTTCGATCAGCCTCTGATGTTGGAATCTTTTTGATCAGACTCTGGTGTTAGAATGATTTTGATCAGACTCTGATGTCGGAATCTTTTTGATCAGACGCTGGTGTTAGGATGTTTTTGATCAGACTGGTGTTAGAATATTTTTGATCGGACTCTTATCGTTTGGAATGTTTTTGATCAGACTCTATTATTGGAATGTTTTTGATCAGACTTTATTATTGGAATGTTTTGATCAGACTCTGGTGGTGGAATGTTTTTGATCAGACTCTGACTGATGAAATGCTGGAGGATTTTTCACTTATTTTCTAAGTATATGCAGAGTTGGTACATGAGGAGCATTATGAGTGCACTAATGGCATCACCTGGGGTCTGGAGTTAGTGATTAATGCTGTAATTGTCTCAGCAGGCCCAGGGCTGAATGTTCTGTGCAGTCAAGTGAGGAAAGGTCCTAAAGTATAAACTCTTTCGATTTGTTAGCGAACTGAATCAGATGTTGACGAATGTGTGCATGGAGGGTTTTGCACTGAACGGTTGATTCCAGCCTGCAGGTGGAATGATTTTGGGTGGAATGGGGACCACCTCACATCACTTCAGTTCTTCAAATGTACAAACGACTTTACATTCAAACCTGTTTTGTGAATAGAATCTGGTTAGGTTCTTCTCTGGAGAAAACAGCCTGAGAACTAAACAGGGTTCTGGGAGGAACTGTATTATGTGGTTGGAGGAGTGATGGATAGTGGTGGTCAGGTAAAGTTAAGGATTGCTCCGAGGTGTGAAAGGGAGTGTGGATGTTTTTTTTCTTTCTTGTGTGTGTGTGTGTGTGTGTGTGTGTGTGTGTGTGTGTGTGTGTGTGTGTGTGTGTGTGTGTGCTGGACAGGCAAGTTGTTCAGAATGTATCTGGCTTAGATAGCCTTCGGCCTTCTGTGACCCTAAGAAAGGGTAAAGAGATAAAGAAATCAAGTCACATAACTGGTAAATTTAAAAACCTGAAGAACTTCTGTCTGGCTAACTTCTGGAATCTCCATCTTCAAGACATCAGAACACTCCACAAGGCAGTTACATCAGTTGTCTCCCGCTTGGTTTCTAATAAGATCATGGAGTCCTGGTTGTACTTTAGTGTTTATTCTTTCAGCGGGTAGTGCAGACTATCTCCTAGCATTTGGAGAACACGTGATTGATCATCTAACGAGTGCTTGAGTGAGTACATGACATTAAACAGATCCAGAATACATAAGCTCCACTCAGGCATCCTTGAGCATTCTCTGAATGGAGTCTTTTGGTAGGATTTGACGATCTGCTGTCCTTGAAGTCTGCCGTACAGGACAGGGTAGTGGTGACTTAGTGGTTACGATGATGGGTTACTGAGCCGAAGGGCAGTGGTTCAATCCCCACTATCACCACAGTTGGGCCCCTAACCCTTAGTTGTATAAAAATGCTAATTGTAAGTTGCTCTGGATAAGAGCACCAGCCGATATATAAAAAATCTTTCTTTTCTGACCTAGTTCATGACATCAGCGCTCCCTATCAATACAAAACCGGACAGAAGTGTTTCATCTTCACACATTAAGCATGCTGATGCCTGAAGTTACAGTCAGAAAGCCTTCAGAGTCTCCAGTTCGTGGACATCAGGACAATCTGTGCACGTTGATGGTCTTCATCTTTAAGAAGAAAACTGTAGGGTATAATCAAACCTCAGGATCGGAGAAAAGTTAATATTCTGTTTGTAGTGGAACGGATCAGCTTGTATTTTCCAGATAACAGTGGAGTTTGTTGACCCACATGACCGAGACTTGTTACAGCGACCTCCTGCATGGGCAATGGACTTGAGATGTTCATGGTCAGATTGTTGCGGTTCAGATGAGATCATGATAAAGTGTAACTGCTGGAGAGCCAGTAAGTAGAATCTAAATAGAACAGGAAGTCCTGGAGGGGTTATAGGTGTAATGTGGACAGGATCACCTGGAATTTGCTTTCATAAGGGGTTAAAGAACACGAGCAGGGAAGTAGAAGTCACTTGGTTAGTTCCGCTGCTTGGACATAGGATGGTTCCTCACTAACTCACATGTGTGTGTGGGTGTTTGTGCCCATTATGACATCATCAGATGACAGGAATTTACACATTTTCAGGGGAAAAACATTAAGTATATATTTTTTATACTGTGTAGAAAATTTCATGTTAAAGTTTTTGCTGATATTTGGGTAGGACTGAGATCCCACTGGAACCAAAAAAATACTGCGCTGATGCATAGCGAGCAAGAAAGAAACGGGGGGGAGAGCAAGCGAGAGAGAGAGAGAGAGAGAGAGAGAGATCGAAAGGGACAGAGAGAGAAAGAGAGAGAGGGAGCAGGACAGAAAGAGGGAGAGAGAGGGACAGAGAGAGAGCGAGAGAGAGAGAGAGCGAGATGGCGAGAGAGAGGGAGAGAGAGACAGAGAGAGAGAGAGAGAGATGGCGAAAGAGAGAGAGAGAGAGGGAGAGAGAGACAGAGAGATGGACACAGAGAGAAGGGTCAGAGATGGGGACAGAGAGAAAAAAGAAAAGCAGAGCGAGATGGAGAAATATAAAGAGGGACAGAGAGAGCAAGAGAGACAGTGAGATAGAGACATGTGGAGAGGAACAGGGAGAGAGGTAGAGAGATATGCAGAGGAAGAGAGAGAGAGATAGAGAGCGATATGGAGAGGGACAGAGAACAGTATTTTATTTTGTTGATTTGTGATTATTGATATATAGGAGGCACAGGATGCAGTGAACATGTCCGCCTCACTGCAAGAAGATCTCGGGTTTGATTCCTGGGCTGCATGAGTGATATTTCTATGGGGAGTTTGTCCTTGTTTCAGTTTCCTCCAGATACTCCGGTTTCCTCCCACAGTCCAAAAACACGCACGGTTGGCTGTTCCAAATTGCTCCTAGGTGTGAGAGTATGAGTAGTTGTTGTCTGTGATGGCTCTGCGATTGCCTTGTGAGCTGTTCAGGATGTACTTTGCCTTTGCCGCATTTTCGCTGAGGTGGGTGCCAGTCTTCCCGTTACCTAATCAGAAATAAGCAGCTGAGAAAATAAATGAGTGCTTATTCATGCCCCTTAAAGTTTCTTGTTTCTAAACAAATTTAATATGAAAGAAATAAATGACCTGTCTGTGTGTGTGTGTGTGTGTGTGTGTGTGTGTGTGTGTGTGTGCGTGTGTGTGTATATATGCATGCATGCGTGTGTGAGGGTGTACTGTGTGAGAGTGTACTGTGTGTGTACATGTGTGTGTATGTATGTGCGTGCCTGTGTGTGTATGTATATGTGTGTTGTGTGTGTATGTGTTGTGTGTATGTATACGTGTGTTGTGTGTGTGTGTTGTGTGAGTATGTGTATGTGCGTGTGTGTATATGTGAGTGTATCTGTGAGTGAGAGTTGTGTGTCTATGTGCGTGTGTCTATTGTGTGAATGTGTGTTTGTGCGTGTGTGTATGTGTATGGGTGTGTATATGCGTGTTTATGCGTGTGTGTATATGTGTGTATATGAGTGTATGTGTTAGTGTGTGTGTTTGTGCTTGTGTGTGTGAGTGTGTGTTTGTATTGTGTGAGGTGTGTGTGTGTGTGTGTGTATATGTATGTGCGTGTGTATGTGTGTATGTGTGAGTGTGTTATGTGTGTGTGGGTTGTGAAATTGTGTGTGTTGTGTTTATGTGCACGTGTGTTTGTACATGTGAGTGTATGTGTATGTGTTGTAAGTGTGTATGTATGTGTGTGTGTGTTGTGTGTAGTGCATGTCAGTGTATGTGTGTGTTTTGGGTGTGTAGGTGAGTGTGTGTGTGTGTGTGTGTGTGTGCATATGTGTTGTGTGTGTGTGTGGGGGGTATGAGATTGTGTGTATGTGCATGTATGTTTGTATATGTGAGTATATGTGTATGTGTTGTGAGTGTATATGTGTGAGTGTGTGTTGTGTGTTGTGTGAGTGTGTGTGTCTGCATGTGTGTGTGTGTGGTTGCAAGGGGGTGGGGGTGGGCTTTCACCGTTCTGGGGTAAAATCTGTCTTAGTTTTGCTCTTTTTGCTCTTGATTTGCTCTGAGTGGAGAGTCACTACCTCAGAGTCCCAATGGTTCTCGCACTTCTTTTCATGCCTCACAATTTAGGGTGATTGGATCCGGATGTTTTTTGTTGTTCTCCCTCGTGGATGGTTGTTCTGTACCACAGTCACTCGATCGAACTTCTTCCGTATCTTCTGGGTGTGGTTGAGATGGAAATGACAGATTGTCAGTATAGTCAAGGTCAATGCAGTGCTGTACTCAATACTGCGTGTTTTCAGAGTCAGTCACCCACCTGAATGAAGATAAAGAACAACAGGGAGCAGCTGTGCCTGACTCCAGACTTTATCATCTTATGGCTCCGAGGAACTTTTCTTAGTTGATGTTATTCTGAAACACAGACAGTGAAAGATCATCAGGATTGTTTATCTCAGGTTCCTGTTGGATTCTGGTCCTCTTCTCCACTAGTTATACATTCATAATCCAGTCCAATTCTCCACCCATCCATCCACTTATCTATCCATTCATCTAGTCATCCTTTTTCTACATCTCAACCAGGGTCACTCGGAGGCTAGAGCTAATCTCTGCCAAATCTGGACAAAAGTGATCTACATCACAAACAGCTAACCAGTCCATCACAGAGCCAACACACTTACAACCATTCACACTTACCCCTGGGACCACCTGCAGAACTTTCAGTTAGCCTACTGTGCATGTATTTGAACTCTGGGAGGAAACAGGAGTACCAAGAGGAAATGTGTACAATAATGGAGATAATTTGCCTCCGCACAGAAACACCCTAATTAAGCCCAGGATATGAACCAAGGACCTTCTTACTGTGAGGTGGACATGTTAACCACCACACCACCCACACCTTCCACTGTGCCGTACAGAACCAAAACTGTGACAGGACGCAACCTTCATGACACTGGATTTCACCTCATCACCTGAATGAAGTACACTTTTGATGAGCTTCAAAGTCTCGTGAAATCCAATGTTTCTAACGTTAGTTCCCATGACATGAAACACCACCTGGATTCAATGGTGTGTTTGTGTGTGTGTGTGTGTGTGTGTGTGTGTGTGTGGGACAGAAATGACACATCATCAGCGTAGTCAAGTGCTGAATCCCAGCTCAGTTTCGAGTCCTCCATCAGTTACATTTGATGACTGGATGCTTAATTAGGTTGCACAATTCTGAAGGCTCCTTCACACGTGGCTGGGAATCACAGCCTTTTTATACCACTAGGTGGATCCTTCATGTCCCCATTGAACTGATGAGTCACCGCTGTGAAGGTTGCTAGGCAGTGACAGAATCAGCTAATCATGTGAATAGGAAATCTTTTGTGGAGCAGTCCATCTCAATTCGTTTGTAAGAGTTCAGCCGACATGCTTCACAGAACCGAGATTTGGTCAAGGTTGCCAGATACTGTCCAAAGCGCGTACCTAATTTGTTCCACTTCTGCAGTGTGGACATTGTTCTGATCGGGTCTCACAGTAGAAGGGAGAGAAGCAGGAACAGAGAACTTTATCTGATATTTCTCCTCACCTGCTTTCTCCATTGATTAAAAAAAAAAAACCTCAGTCTGTCGCGTGTGTTTGTGTGTGTGTGTGTGTGTGTGTGTGTGTGTGTGTTGCCATTACAAGCAAACAGGAAATGACAGCATTGTGCACAGGAGGAAACAAAATCAGTCAACCAATGTACAAGCTGACAAGTGTGTGTGTGTGTGTGTGTGTGAGTGTGTGTGTGTGTGTGTGTGTGTGTGTGTCTGTGTGTGTGTGTGTGTGAGAGAGAGAGAGAGAGAGAGAGATTGTGTGTGTGTGTGTGTGTGTGTGTGTGTGTGTGTGTGTGTTTGAGTGATTGTTGAGGTTTTATATCCCTGATAAATAGAGGAGGAGAAAGCGGGTCATCGTTTTATTCTGTACTGTAAAGCATACTCCTACACGCTGAATGTGCACTTCCAAGGCTCCCTAATCCTTCACTCAAAGCCAGGTTAGGGCCAACAACGTGTCTTCAGTCCATATATGGTCAAGTTTAGGAAGCAGAAAGTCATTATCGTTATTGTGGATGAATAAACCTGCTCAGGGACATGCCCACTTGTCACCACTTCTAACATCTCCATAAACTTATCATGTCACCTCATTCGTTCATTTCCTGAACTTTTTATTCTTTTAATGGTCCAGAAACCAAAGTACGCAGAGGAAATCCAGATGGGTACAGAGAGATCAAGCAAATTCCACATAGAAACACCCTCAGAGAGCTCTGGGACTTGAACAGGGCAGTGATGGCTTGGTGATTAATGTGATGGGTTGCTAATCTGAAGGTTTTTGTTGGATCTTGGAGCGAGCCTCAATTTGTATAAAGAAATGATGGTTGTCAGTTGCTCTGAACAAGTGTGTCTGCCAAATGCTGCTATTGTAAACACAGAACCTTCTTGCGGTGAGGAGGACTTACTATACCACCGTGCCACCTATATCCAAATTCTGAGAGGATTTACACTATATCACATGACAAGTGAGACAACTGAATCAGGTCATGTGATTTGAATGAGGTCATTTAGGTTTTCCTAAAATATAATGTTTTTTTTCTGTTTATCGTGAGAATTCAAACCCCCGTGTTTGAGGACAGATGTGTGTGTGTGTGTGTGTGTGTGTGTGTGTGTGTGTGTGTGTGTGTCGAATCTTGCTGTGTGTGATGTTTGAGTTGTAACAGCAGGTGGCTTCCATTTTAAATTGTTTTTTTTTTCCACACATTTGAAGAAGTGGTGTGAGGTCTGAGTAGAAAAATAAGATAGAAATTCTTTATTGAAGAATTTTATGTCTTTTTTTATTTATTTATTTGTTATGTAATTTCTATTAAATCTCAATAAAGGAATATTTTAACACCCGTACCCTCAATACTATCACGACAAATAAATATGCAGGAATATGCAAATAAGGGCAGTGGTGACCTGGTGGTAAAGGGTGCTGGATCGCTGATCCTAAGGTTGGTGGTTCAAGTACCACTCTCCACAGGCTTGTCATTGGCCCCCCAGTGCAGCTAACTGGGTTATCAAAGGCAGGCTATGTCTCTCACGGTCTATGGTGTGAGGTTCATGTAAAAGAACCATTGCTGACTTTCGTCAAGTGTAGGCTGCATAGCCATCGGCGTGTTTCTGCCCCTTGCTAAAGGGTTGTGTCAGGAAGAGCATCTGACGTAAAAACCTATGCCAAATCAAACATGTGAATCGATGATTCATTGTGGCGACCCCTGATAAAGGGAAAAGCCAAAAGGAAAAGAAGATGCAAATTGAACCTTCATAGCTAGCTGGTTAGCTAAGGGCAAATAATGAGCTCAGGTTAAGGAGGTTTCAGTTTAAAAGTTGATTTATTAAAAAACAGAAAACTAATTTTATTGCTTATCTTAACAATCAAGTACAGTGGTACCTCGGTACTCGACCATAATTCATTCCTGCCGGCTGGTCGAATTCCAAATTGGTCGAATTCCGAATCCACCTTCCCCATTACAAATAATGTAAATGGTCTTAGTCCATGCCATCATCTTTTGACCAGAAGTTAACGGTATCCTAACTCGTACCATAGGTCCGCAAATTAAGTGAAAAAATTATTGAATACAGTACACTATGTTATGGTCTGTTTTGTGAGAGACTCTGGTTTTGGTGGCTCTAACTCTCTTAGGCATGCAGGCGCTGGAGAGGGGCATGGCTGTCACACACTGGTGGAGCACTAAGCACACACCTGATTCCACTGAGCAATCACTGGGCTATAAAGACAAGCAGCACACTCCTCCCGGTGTTAGAAGATTGTCCCGCTTTGCAACCCAGTTTCCCTGTGATCTCTTTGGTTTTCAGCTCTGTTTTTGACCAGTTCCCTTAGTGTATGATTCCGTGTTTCTCCTCATCTCTAACAGTGACTACTATTTTCCTGTGCTCTAGTGCCTTCCCTGTGAATAATAAAGCTCATCCGTTTTCATCACACTCTGCCTCCTGCATTTTTGGGTCTCGCTGAATGATCCTGGAATCACAGGAAGGGCTAGAAGACTAGTGTGTGTGTGTGTGTGTGTGTGTGTGTGTGCGATTTTTTTATTAAAGAACAGAAATGAAAAGCAAAGAGGAAGAAAAATATATTGACAGAAAATAATTTAATGAAGAAAACACAAAACCATCATGATATAATTCCCTATTTCTGAAATTAACGCTTATGTGTTCACAAAACTGACTCTTCTGGGTTCTGATCATGTCCTGTAGGTTCTACTCTGTGCCCTGTGGGTTCTGATCCGTGTATATGTTTGTGTTTTCAGCTCATTGCCCGGTTTTAATCCTCATCATACCTTCAGTGCAGAATTAAGTATTATAAAAGTTTAAAAAGTCTCTCAATACTTCTTATACTTTATCGAATTATTATTGTTTCATAATTATTTATTTTATATAATCATTTCATATTTGCTATTTAATTTAGTATTATCATTTTTTTAATGTATGCAGTTTAAACTCCGAATGGTATTATTTTTCTTAGAATTTTTTTGTGTGTGTTTTTTTGGCGGTAAATGCTTAAATATCACCACCTATAATCTATTAAAAAACTTATCATATAGAGCCTCTCCGGACCCTCAGAACCACTTAAATTTGATCAGTAAGAGTTTTAGGGTTCTTGAAGAGTCATTTGCCTGCGGCACCACTGAACCAGTCGGATAATCACATAGTGAACAGTCGCAGCTTCATTATCAGTCTGCACTTTATTTAGCGCTGATGATTAGCTCCGAGTTTAACACTCCTTTCTTCTGCACCACTGAATCACACGCAGAAAATCTGACGTGCTGCGGTGACACCCTGCAAAATACAGAGACTTCCTGCGAGTATCCCTGTCATGAATAAATGAATAAATAGTGAAAAATAATCTTCTTCCAGATTTACAACTTGTTTCTTCTTCCTGCTGATTCAGACTTTCAGCCTCACTCTGCAATTCCAAACATACTAAGCAGCTCCACTGAGGTGCGCTACCGTACACAAGCACAGAATTGACAAGTGGGTGGGGCTTCATTTTTCAAACTGTACCCCAAAACAATCTCAGTTCTGACTTAACCGGATCAAACATGACACAATAAACATCTAACAATCATCGCTCTTTTCACACTAACATTCCACACTCAACAAGGTTCAGACTCTCATTTCCATCAGCATCACCTCAAGCTCCTCTGGGCTACTCTACTGTATCATTCTACGGCAAGGGGAGTAAGAACACCGAGAAGAACACAGTGCAGAACACTGAGAAATTAGACTGATGTTCTACAGACTTCTTTGAGTTTCTCTAGTTTACTGTTGGGTATCAGAAGGTTTAACAGATTCCTGTGATGTTCTCCTGCAAGGCCCCATTTTGACTGTTGAATCTTCATCACACTTTGACATGTACATGTGACTGTTACCCTTCAGATCTTTTTTGAAGCTCCAGATTTGATTAAGACATCTAATTGATGGTCACTGATGTTTCGGATGTCTGATCATTAATTGGATTGAGGTGTCTAATCACTGGTTCGGGAGGTGGCTGCCAACCATTGGTGTGGTGGTCGCCGAGCTCCTCAGTGGCTGGGTCCTGGGGTGGACGAGAATTGGAGGGTGTGTTTTAACCATCATGGTGTCACACGCAGCCTACCTGGGAAAGTCTATTCAGGGGAACTGGAGTGGAGGATCTGGCTGATAATTGAATCTCGGATTCAACAGGAACAATGTGGTTTTCATCCTGGCTGTGCCACACTCGATCGGCTCTGTGCACTCCACAGGATCCTGGAAGGGCGACGGGAGTATGGTATGGTATACCATATTCGTTGCTACGGGCTGTTCATTGAATTTGTTTCCAGTGGAGGTAGGACTCTGCCAAGGCTTTTCTTTGTCACTGGTTTTGGTCAAAATATTTATGGATAGAATTTCTAGGCGTAGCCGCGGCATTCTGGTTTGGTGGCCACAGGATCTCGTCTCTGATTTTTGTAGATGGTGTTTCCTTTTGGCTTCATCAAGCTGAGATCTTCAGCTCTGGCTGAAGTGATTTTCGAGTGTAAAGAGGCCGAGATGAGAACCAGCACCTCTGACTCTGAGGCCGTGGTTCTCAGCCAGAAAAGTGTGGAATGCAGCCTCTGGACCTGGAATGAGGTTCTGCCAAAAGATGCCAAAAGGAGTTCAAGTATCTTGGGATCTTGTTCATGAATCAGGGAAGGATGGAGCGGGAGCTCGACAGACGAATTACTGCAGTTTCTGATGGATACAAGTGACTGAATGAACTTCCTTCTCAGGGTGACGGAGCTCTCTGTTAGGGATAGTGTGAAAAGTCCGGTTTTCCAGAAGGAGCTCAGTGTCTCCATGTTGAGAGGAACCAGTTGAGGTAGGTTGGGAATCTAGTTAGAATACCTCCCTGTTGTGGTGTTTCCAACATGTTCAACAAGAAAGAGTTCCAGGGGTTGAACTAGAACACGCTGGAGGGACTATGTCTCTTGGCTAGTCTGGGAACACCTCAATGTCCCTCTGGAAGAGCTGGAGGAAGTGGCTAAGCAGAGGGGTATCTGGACCTTATTGGTTATGTTGCTGACCCCGCAACCCGACCCTGGATTAAGTGGAAGAAGATGGAGATGAAAAAAGATAACTGATCTGATTGACCTGTCGGATCACTGCGACTCTGTTTAGATTCAGGCTCTGAATCCTTTTTCCTCGTTATAATAACACAACCCAGCAGGACACTTGTTCTCAGTGTTTAACCTTTCGGGGAAACCAAATTAATAAGTTTGAGACATGTTCTTGTTGAATGAGTCTAAACCGTCTATGTTGCCATCTTTCTCTCTCGCTCTCTCTCTCTCTGTGTTATTTGAGGGCTTATTGCAGATGTCTGTGCTTTCAATTAGAGTTTATAATGAAGATGGGGGTGGAGGGTTATTGATGTAAAAACTCCTCTAGAATTTCACACGTTAAAGAGAAAATACACAAATGTTTATTACTGAGGCAAAATCCATCATTCACTCAGCGACAGGACCATCTTCATCATGATCAGAATCACTGTGGGTCCTGGAGTCTAGACACACTCACTGCCCAACATAATTATTGGCATTCCTGGTTACGGCGTGTTAAAAGCCTTCAAACTACTTTAAGTTTTATTGCCGAAGCTACTCATACCCTGAAAATGGTAGAAAGATGTAACCTTCAACTCGAGTGAATTTGAATGGAAAAACATCCCTGACAAAAAAAATTTTCCCATAAAAATCACCTGTTCCACAATGATTGGCACGCATAACAGTTCCTAGGAAATAAATGTAACTGAAGTATTTCTGTCATTTTTACAGCAGTTTATAAAGTTGATCAGAGTATCTAGGAACATTTAATTAGTAATTAATTACTTCCTGTTTCCCTGGGGTTAAATATGATGTGGCATAGAGGCTGTTTCTCTTATCTGCTCTTCAACATAGGAAACACAAAGGAACACACCATTCAAGTAAAACAGATGTGTGTCGAGCTTCACAAGTCAGGCAACGGCTACAAGAAAATTGATCCACTACTCCACCCGCCCACAACTACTGTCAGAGGAATCATTAAGAAGTTTAAAACAATCGGAACAGTGGTAAACAAGCCTGGATGAGGATGCAAAGTGATTTTAGAAGCACACACAGTGAGGAGGAAGTTCTCCAAAGGTCACTGTTAAAGAATCGCAGCAAATGGGGCATCTTGGGGTCACAGAGTCTCCAAAACAACCATCAGGCTCCATCTACATGACAACAAACTGTTTGGGAAGCATGTGGGGGATTTTTTTCTCTCTCACAATCATAAACGGAAACATCTGGAGTTCGCTAAGCGTTAGTGGGACTTCAAATGGGACTGTGTGCTTTGATCAGATGAGACCAAGATAGAGCTTTTGTGGGTCACTCGAACACTCGAAGTGGGTCTGGCGGAATACAAAAGATGAGAATGCAGAAAAGCACGTCATGTTCAGTATGGAGTTTGAGGAGGATAAGTTATGCTGTGGCCTGTTTCTCTTCCAGAGGCCCTGGGAACCTTGTTAGGCTGCATGACATCATGAACGCTTTGAAATACCAGGACATCAAAATCTGGTGGCCTCTGCCCCAAACGTGAAGATAGTACGTCACAGGGTCTTTCAGCAAGATAATGACCCTAAACGTGTGGCCAAATCTACACAGAAATGGTTCACCAGACACACTATCAAGCTGCTTCCATGGCCTCACACGTACTACGCACACACACACACACACACACACACACACACACATACCATACACATATACCATGCACATACATACACCAAAGCACGCATATACCACAGACACATACACACACACACACCACGTGATACACACCCTACACACCAAACACACCACCCTAGAGCTGCAACTAACAATTATTTTAATAATCGATTAATTGGCCGATTAATTTTTTGGATTAATCGGAAAGAGCACAAACATTTTTAAATTTCCATTTACACCACACATAAACCACTGACACATAAGCCACACATGCACCGCACATACACACACACACACACACACACACACACACACACATACATACCAAACACACACATATACCACATACACATACCACACGCACACAAACACACACACACACACATACATACCAAACACACACACACTTCATGTGATTCTCAGCAGGCAGTTTCTTTTTAAAATAAATAAATATTCATCTAATTAAAAAATAAGGAAATTAAGGGAGAATTGGGGAAATGGTTAAGGAAAATGCAACAAAAACAAAGCCAATTATGCAAAAAAACAAAAAACAAACCTAAACTAACAAAAAACAACTCAAAATCTCCCATCAAAACTAGTCACATTGTTTTGAAGTGTGCATCTGTGTGTATACGCGCACGTATGTATATGTGTCGTCATCTTCTCACACAGTATCATCTGTATGTGTGTGTATTTATATTTTATTTACATTAAAAAAATATCAAATGTTTAATTGTTATTATAAGCATTTATAGTGTTGAATATGCATTTATTGATATTATATATACTTATACGTGTTCGTAAATGATGGGGGGGATACTTTGCGGATTGTGATGGTCGCATGTGGATCTCGGTTCTAATTAAACCGGAAAGTGAGAGATCTCTGTGTGTGTGTGTGTGTGTGTGTGTGTGTGTGTGTATGAGAGAGAGAGAGAGAGAGAGAGAAAGAGTAGCTGCAAAGCCATCAGCATGTTTCTGTCCCTTGCTAAAAGGTTTGTGTCAGCAAGGGCATCCGACATAAAAAAAATCTATGCCAAATCAAACGTGCGAATCATTCGCTGTGGCGACCCCTGAGAAAGGGAAAAGCCGAAAGGAAATCTCTCTCTCTCTCTCTCTCTCTCTCTCATATTTCTCTCTTTCTTTCTTTCCTTTCTGCTTTTTCATGTTCTCGGGAGTTGCCACAGCTAATCATCTGAGTCACACATTTGTGATTTGGTTTAGGTTTTTTTTTTTACGTCAGATGCCCTTCCTGTCACAACCCTTTTAGCGAGGGAGATATATATATATATATATATATATATATATATATATATATATATATATATATATATATAAAATATGTGTGTGGGCAGTGGTGGATAGGGCATAGCGGCATAGGATCACTGATCCTAAGCTTTGGGGTTCGAGTCCCAACAAGGTTGTCACTGTCCCCCCAGTGCAGCTAACTGGGTTATCAAAGGCGGGCCATGTCTCTCACTGTCTATGGTGAGAGGTTGATGTAAAAGAACCATCGCTGACTTTCGTAAAGAGGAGCTGCAAAGCCGTCAGCGTGTTTCTGTCCCTTGCTAAAAGGGTTGTGACAGGAAGGGCATCCAACGTAAAAACCTCTGAACCAAATCAAATGTGCAAATCAAATGATTCACTGTGGCGACTCCCGAGTCAAAGGGAAAAAAACGAAAGGAAGACAGACAGATATATATATATATATATATATATATATATATACACACACACACACACACACCCACACACCACACATATATTACATACACACCACACATACCATGCATATACACATTCCACATACACATACCACGCACACACCACACATATACACACACACACACACACACACACACTTGGTGGAATTCTGTAGTGGAAATGTGACTGTAAGCTTAGTTCAGTAAAGCTGAGGTCGAGGGGATGTCATATTACATAGTACAGTTGTTTCATTCATCTCTCTCTCTCTCTCTTGCCCCCTTCTCTCTGTGTGTGTGTGTGAGAGTGTGTGTTTGTGTGAGTGTGTAAAAGAGAGAGAGAAAGGATGAGAGAATACATTTCCACAGCTTCACATTTCTTCTGCTGCATTTATTTTGACAACCGCTGTGTGAGCTTGACGGAAATTCTATTTATTTTTTCTCTTTCTGTCATTTCCCCCATTTGCTCTCTAGCTGTCTGCCTCTTTTCTCCCCATGCACATGTCTGTCTGTCTGTCCCTTGTTTCCCATCCTTCTATCAGTCTGTCTCTCTTTCCTTGTCTGTGTGTCTATATGTATGTCTTGCCCAGGAGATTACTGTGTGGCATGATGAGGCTCCTGAACTTCATTATATTTTCACACCTTGAATGTCCAACACACACACACACACACACACACACACACACACACACACACACACACACAGTTTGTTTTCTGAAACAGTGGGAGGCAGAAATCTCTCCCCTGATTATGCTCTTATTGTTCTTGATTTATTTACAACTGACGGCTTTTTAAAAAAACCATTTGTATCACAATCCTTTGGCTCATTCGTGTTGTCAGGATTCTTCCAGCTCTGAGATTTACTACAGCTTGACAAGCAGAACACACTTGCACTACTCAACCCCATTTCTGAAGGAGGGTTAGGTCTCTCTTCTGATCTGAAAGTGTTCTTATACAAGACACCTTGGTGCCTCGGGGTTTTCACCATCACTCACATCCACGAGGTTCTGGGTTTGAATCTGTGTGGGGTGTCCATGTTCTCTATGTGTGCGGATTTCCTCCTAGCACTCTGGTTTCCTCCACAGTCCAAACATGTGTACATTAGGTGAAAGATTAACACTAAGTCCCTCAGAGGTGTGAATTTCTGGAAATAGTTGTTTGTGTCTGTGCTTGTCCTGGAATAGAATGGTGGCAGTGAACTAGGAGACAGTGGGGACGTCTTCAGCATGTAACTACACCCTTCTCATCTCAACTTACTCACGACCGACTCTAACCCCCCCATGACCTCGACCAAGAAATGCTCCACATAATGGATGTCAGTGATTCCTGAGGCACCGTGCACAGGTTCATGAAGTGCAAAAGTGCATCATGGGACATATTCAACCGCAGGAGGTGGGGCAATAAGAAGTGGGTAGAGCTGGATAAAAGAATGTATTCTGCACTTGGACAGCATGGTGAGGAAGAAGAGGAGGAGGAAAAGTTTATTATAAAAATTAAAGAGGATGAGAGATAAGAGAAAGGAAAAAAGTAAAATAATGGAATGAAAAATAAAGAAAAGAAAGAGTGGGAGAAAACTGGAGACAAAAAATAAGCAAGGAGAACAAAGAAAAATAAATGAACAGGGCAGAATAAAAGAATAACAGACACAGACAGAGGGAGTGAGGGAGCAAGTGAGAGACAGAGAGTGAGGGAGAGTGAGGGAGAGAGTGAAAGAGATTTAGAGAGAGAGAGAGAGAGAGAGGGAGTGAGAGAGTTAATATTTCAGCAGGTTGCTGTATAAACAGTGGTACTGAATGTTAATGTGATTGATCACAGTGCAGAGTGATTCATCACCTCCACACAAACTGCCCACCACGAGAGAGAGAAAGAGAGAGAGTGTGTGTGTGTGCGAGAGAGAGAGAGTGTGTATGTGTGTGTGTGTGTGTGTGTGTGTGTGTGTGTGTGTGAGAGAGTGTGTGTGAGAGTGTGTGAGAGAGAGAGAGAGAGAGAGAGAGTACGTGTGAGTATATGTGTATGTGCGTGCGAGAAAGAGTGTGTCTGTATCTGTGTTTGT